>JARQOD010000777.1:0-124328 GCA_033576555.1 Oophaga sylvatica | reverse complement strand
AAGAGTCCTCTTGATATCCATCTTTAATTCTATTACATAGTCCTCTAGAGTGCAATATTCCCAAAAAATTTTTAGGGCCTAGAATTGTATCGTCATTACTAGACCTCTCCTGAGGTTCCGAACACATCCTGGACAGGGAGTCAGCCTTGCCATTTTTTGAACCAGGCCGGTAAGAGATTATAAAATTGAATCTTGAGAAAAATAAGGCCCATCGTGCTTGTCTTGCAGACAATCTTTTTGCTGTAGGGAGGAATTCAAGATTCTTGTGGTCCGTGAGGACAGTCACAGGGTGATTGGCACCTTCCAGAAGATGTCTCCACTCGGAGAAGGCAACTTTAATGGCTAACAGTTCTTTATTACCAATGTCGTAGTTCTTTTCTGCAGATGACATGGTGTGGGAAAGAAACGCACATGGGTGAAGTTGCATCTTGTCCCCAACTCGCTGAGACAGAATGGCTCCCACTGCAGAGTCCGAGGCGTCCACTTCGACAGTAAATGGCAATTCAGGATTTGGGTGTACTAACAATGGAGCAGACGTAAAAAGAGTTTTCAACTTGTCAAAAGCCTCCTGTGCCTCCGGAGACCAGAAAAATGCTTTGGTCTTTTTTGTTAGTGTAGTAATTGGTAGTATGATCCGTGAAAAGTTCTTTATAAATTTTCGGTAAAAATTTGCAAATCCTATGAAACGCTGGACGTCTTTTAAATTTCTTGGAACAGGCCAGTCCACTACAGCATTGATTTTGCCGGGATCCATGCTCAGACCTTCTGGGGAGATGATATATCCCAGAAATCGGATACTGGTTTGTTCAAACTCACATTTTTCAAGTTTAATGTAGAGATGGTTCTCCTGTAGTCGTTCCAAGACTAACTGGACGTGCCTGCGATGCTCTTCCAAGGTGTCTGAAAATATAAGAATGTCATCGAGATAAGCCACAACGAATTGGTCCAAGAAATCTCGAAATACATCATTAATAAAATGTTGAAAGGTGGCTGGGGCATTGCTAAGGCCAAAGGTCATAACAAGAGATTCAAAATGTCCATATCTCGTTCTGAAGGCAGTCTTCCACTCATCTCCTGGGCGAATCCGTATGAGGTTGTAAGCCCCTCTAAGATCCAGCTTCGTAAAGATTTTCGCAGAACAGAGTCTCTCAAATAGTTCAGGAATCAAGGGTAGCGGGTAGCGATTCTTGACAGTGATATTATTCATCTCTCTGTAGTCAATACATGGCCGCAGAGTGGAGTCTTTCTTTTCAACAAAGAACAGGGGTGCCCCAGCTGGAGATGTGGAAGGTCGAATAAAGCCTTTCTCTAAATTTTCATCCAGGAACTTTCTTAATACCTTCAATTCAGGTTCGGAAAGATTGTAAATCCGTCCAAATGGAATGGTTGCTCCTGGCAGCAATTCAATGGGACAGTCGTAAGGACGGTGAGGAGGTAATTGATCTGCTTTCTTCTTACTGCAGACATCAGAGAACTGCTGATATTGAGGTGGTAGTTTCTCTTCCTTCTCATGCGAAATCTCAGAGATTTGGACTTGTTGGAGAACAGGGGGTTCCTTATGACATTATTCTTACAGTAGTCAGATGGAAAGGTGATGGTCCTTGATGCCCAGTTGATAGAAGGGTTATGGACTGAAAACCAGGGGATCCCTAGAATAACCGGAAATTTCGGAGATGAAATAAGGTGGAAACTGACAGCTTCATGATGATCCGGGTCGATACAAATCTCCAGTTCGATTGTCTCATGCGTGACAGGTCCAGAAGACAAAGGTGATCCATCCACAGTTTCCATTTCAATTGGTGTGGATTTGGTCCTACTGGAAATATTATTATCACGTGTAAATTTTAAGTCCATAAAATTTCCTCCTGCTCCCGAATCCAACAGGGCAGAGCATTGTATTTTTTGGGTGCCCATTACAACCTGAATGGGGATTACAAAATGAGATGATGTGGTATGTATTTTGTCTATTTCTGGCGTTACTGATGAGATAGTCTGCAAGATGGAATCCGACTGCTGAGAAAGGTCCGTATTGCTGGCAGACCTGTTGTTGGTAAAGGCTATAGTCCTTTTGTTAGGACAGTTGATGGCATAATGTCCAGGGTCCCCACAATAGAGGCAGAGATGTTCTGCACGTCGCCTCTCCTTCTCCTGTGCAGAGAGTGGTCTTCGGATGACGTCGATCTGCATCGGTTCAGACACGCCTTGCGTCTTTTCTTGGTGGTCTGATGCTGAAAATGAGAAGCCAGGGCTATTCCCAAGTGCTCGCAGTCTCTCCTTTCTCCTTTCAGTAAGTCTCTGGTCAATCCGGATACATAGTTGAATAAAGTCCTCCAACTGGTCAGGGGTCTCAACCCTGGCAAGCTCGTCTTTCACTGGTTCTGATAACCCTCGTCAAAATTGACTTCTCTGGGCCGCTGGATTCCAGGTGGTGTCGGCCACCCAGCGACGGAGCTCCGATGTATATTCCGCAACAGAGCGACGTCCTTGGCGCAAATTATGTAATTTGGTTTCTGTTGTCGCACAGCGGTTTGGGTCATCAAAAACTTGATTCATAGCTGCGATGAAAGCGTCCAGGTCATTAAGGAGACAATAGTCCTTTTCTACATAAGGTGAAGCCCAAGCAAGAGCTTCATCTGTCAGGAGATTTATCATGAAAAAAACTTTCTTCCTTTCACTGGTAAAGGGAGCAGGTTGCATCTGGAAGTATATGCGGCATTGATTGAGGAATCCTCGGTACTGCTGGCGATCCCCACTGAACTTTGCAGGCAGCGGCAGCCGCGCGTTTGATTCGGACCCTGAATTGCGGACGTCCAGAAGTTGTTTTTGTAGCTCAATTACTTCCTGTTGTAGACCCGTGAAATCAGTTTGTAACTTGGAATATTTTCCTTGAGAATCAGTACAAAAACTTTGAAGCTCCGTAACTTGCCGCCTCAGGGTGTTCACAGCGGACTCCATTTTGGCGCGAGATTATTCTGTCAGGATCCCGTCTGGGTTGGAGCCGATGTTACTGCAAACACTAGGGGAAGCAGAGGCAGGTAACGTAGTCAGGTGGCAGCCGGAGGTTGGTACACAGGAAAGGCAGTGTTTGTAGCAGAGGAGCAGGCAGATAACGTAGTCAGGTGGCAGCCGGAGGTCGGTACACAGGAAAGGTAGTTCGGTAGCAGAAGAGCAGGCAGATAACGTAGTCAGGTGGCAGCCGGAGGTCGGTACACAGGAAAGCAGTGTTTGTAGCAGCAGGAACAGCAGGAGAAAGAGCTTGACTAAAGGCTGGAAGCACAATAATCTCGCAATGACACACCCACAGGGCCAGGTTTATATAGGGCGTGTAATTGGCAATCAGAGGCCAAACGAGAGAGCACTGGGTGAAGCCGATCAGGAACAACAGTCAATGGTATCCGGGTTCAGCAAGGAACTTTGTAGCCAGCAGAATAGCTCAGATGGTAGAGCTGCTGGCCGGTGGACAAGAGACACTGGGTTCGATCCCTGACAGCTCATTTCTCCCCCAGCGCTCATTCTCCCCCTGCGCTCATTCTCCCCCTGCGCTCATTCTCCCCCAGCACTCATTCTCCCCCAGCACTCATTACCCCCCTGCGCTTATTACTCCCCCAGCACTCATTCTCCCCCCTGCGCTCATTACCCCCCGCACTCATTCTCCCCCCTGCGCTCATTCTCCCCTGCGCTAATTACCCCCTGCGCTCATTCTCCCCTTGCGCTCATTCCTCCCCCAGCGCTTTCTTCCCCAGCGCTCATTCTCCCCCCTGTGCTCATTCTCCCCCCTGCGCTCATTACCCCCCCGTGCTCATTCCCCCCTGCGCTCATTACACCCCCTGCGCTCATTCTCCCCCTTGCACTCATTACTCCCCAGCGCTCATTCCACCCCCCCCGGCCCACAGCGCTCATTCCTCCCCCCCGGCCCACAGCCCTCACCCCCCAGCCCACAGAGCTTACCCCTCCATCACATAGCGCTCACCCCCCCAGCCCTCACCCCCCAGCACACAGCACTCACCCCCCAGCCCACAACGCTCACCCCCTCACCCCTCAGCACACACCCCCCCAGCACACAGCCCTCACCCCCCAGCACTCAGCACTCACCCCCCAGCCCACAGCACTCACCCCCCCAGCCCACAGCGCTCACCCCCCCAGCCCTCACCCCCAGCACACAGCGCTCACCCCCCAGCCCTCAGCGCTCACCCCCCCAGCCCACAGCGCTTACCCCCTCAGTGCTCACCCCCAGCACACAGCGCTCACCCCTCCAGTCCTCACCCCCAGCACACAGCACTCACCCCCTCAGCCCACAGCGCTCACCCCCCCAGTCCTCACCCCCAGCACACAGCGCTCACCCCCCAGCACACAGAGCAGCTCACCCCCCTAGCCCTCACCCCACAGCCCTCACCCCCCCAGCGCTCACCCCCAGCACACAGCCCTCACCCCCCCAGCGCTCACCCCCAGCACACAGCGCAGCTCACCCCAGCAGCCCTCACCCAACAGCACACAGCGCGGCTCACCCCCAGCCCTCCCCCCCAGCACACAGCGCTCACCCCCCCCAGCATGCAGCGCTCACCTCACCCCCATCATCATAGATATACTCACCTCTTCCTGCTGCAGCTCCACCGTCCAGCGCCGACATCCTGTTCCTGTATGAGCGGGCGGTCACACGTGGGTACTGCTCATTAAGCTCATGAATATGGACGCCACGCCTATGAGAGTGGAGTGGCGTCCATATTCATGAGCTTAATGAGCGATGCCAGGAGTGACTGCTTGCTTAGTACAGGAATAAGATATCGGCGCTGGACGGTGGAGATGCAGCAGGAGGAGGTGAGTATATGATGGGGGGTGAGGGAAGCAAGGGGAGGGCCGGACCCCCCGGACCAAAAAAAAATAAAAAATTCTTGCTCAGGTGCCGCCCCCCCCACAGAGTCCTGCCCTAGGCACGTGCCCACGAGTGCCTAGTGGCAAATACGGCCCTGACTGTTACCTGAAGCCTTCTCTACAGTCTGACAATGTAATCCTACAATCACACCTGAAGCCACCTCTATAGTCTGACCATGTAATCCCACAATCACTGTTATATGAAGCCTCCTCTACAGTCTGACCATGTAATCCTCAAATCACTGTTATCTGAAGCTTCTCTACAGTCTGACCATGTAATCCTATAATCACTGTTATCGGAAGCCTTCTCTACAGTCTGACCATGTAATCCTCAAATCACTGTCACCTGAAGCCTCCTCTACAGTCTGACCATGTAATCCTCAAATCACTGTTATGTGAACCCTCCCCTACAGTCTGACCATGTAATCCTCAAATCACTGTGACCTGAAGCCTCCTCTACAGTCTGACCATGTAATCCTCAAATCACTGGTATCTGAAGCTTCCTTTACAGTCTGACCATGTAATCCTACAATCACTATTATCTGAAGCCTCCTCTACAGTCTGACCATGTAATCCTACAATCACTGTTATCTGAAGCTTCTCTACAGTCTGACCATGTAATCCTCAAATCACTGTTACCTGAAGCCTCCTCTACAGTCATAGAATCATAGAATGGTAGAGTTGGAAGGGACCTCCTGGGCCATCTGGTCCAAACCCCTGCTCAAAGCAGGATTCTCTAAATCATCCCAGACAGATGTCTGTCCAGCCTCTGTTTGAAGACTTCCATTGATGGAGAACTTACCACCTCTCGTGGCAGCCTGTTCCACTCATTGATCACCCTAACTGTCAAAAAGTTTTTTCTAATATCTAATCTGTGTCTCCTCCCATTTAGTTTCATCCCATTGCTTCTAGTCTTTCCTTGTGCAAATGAGAATAAAGATGATCCTTCTACAATGTGACAGCCCTTGAGATATTTGTAGACAGCTATTAAGTCTCCTCTCAGTCTTCTTTTTTGCAAGCTAAACATTCCAAAATTCTGCAACCGTTCCTCATAGGACATGGTTTGCAGACCGGTCACCATTCTGGTGGCTCTTCTCGAACTTGCTCCAGTTTGTTGATGTCTTTTTTAAAATGTGGTGCCCAAAACTGGACACAGTATTCCAGAAGAGGTCTGACCAAAGAGGAGTAGAGGGCAATAATGACCTCACGTGATCTAGACTGTATGCTTCTGTTGATACATCCTAGAATTGTATTTGCCTTTTTTGCTGCTGCATCACATTGTTGACTCATGTTCAGTCTGTGATCAATTAGTATACCCAAGTCTTTTTCACATGTGCTGTTACTTAGCCCTATTCCTCCCATTTTGTATATGCTTTTTTCATTTTTATTGCCCAGATGTAGTACTTTGCATTTTTCCCTGTTAAAAACCATTCTGTTAGTTGCTGCCCACTGCTCCAGTTTATTTATATCTTTTTGAATCCTCTCTCTCTCTTCTCTAGTATTAGCTACCCCTCCTAGCTTTGTGTCATCAGCAAATTTGATCAGTTTACCCTCAATTCCTTCATCTAAATCATTGATAAAGATGTTGAACAATACAGGGCCCAAAACAGAGCCTTGTGGTACCCACTTGAGACATTCTTCCAACTGGATGTGCAGCCATTTACGACCACTCTTTGAGTCCGATCACTAAGCCAGTTATGAATCCACCTAACAGTTGCCTTGTCCATTCCATACTTAGTCATTTTTTCCAATAAAGATTGTGTGAGATACTTTGTCAAATGCTTTGCTGAAGTCAAGATATACTATATCTACAGCATTTCCCTGATCCACCCAGTCAGTGATTCTGTCATAGAAGGAAATTAAGTTAGTCTGACATGACTTAGTTACAAACCCATGCTGACTCTGTTTAATCACTTCATTCTTATGCAGGTACTTACATACATGTTCTTTAATAATTTGTTCAAAGATCTTTCCTGGTATAGAAGTCAGACTCACCGGCCTGTAGTTCCCTGGGTCCACCTTCTTCCCCTTTTTGAAGATAGGAACAACATTTGCTCTTCTCCAGTCTTCTGGGACTTCTCCTGTTCTCCAAGAATTTTCAAAGATTATGGACAGTGGTTCAAGAATTTCTTCTGCTATCTCCTTCAGTATTCTGGGGTGTAATTCATCTGGACCTGGAGACTTGAATTCATTTAGGTTAGCTAAGTGTTTCCTCACTGTCTTTCTGTTTATAGATATCCTGGATTCTTCTATTCCTTTAATAGGACAGTGAAGATCAGTTGATGTTACATTTCCTTTCTGAGAGAAAACAGATGCAAAATAGGAATTTAAAAGTTCAGCCTTCTCAACATCCTTTCTTACCATTTCATCATTTTCATCCTGTAAAAATCCTATAGCATCTTTGACTTTTTTTTTACTTTTGACGTATCCCCAAAATCCTTTTTTGTTGCTTTTGACATCTCTTGCAAGCCTTAATTCATTGTCAGCTTTAGATAATCTGATTTGTGCCCTGCAGGTTCTGCAGATGGCATTATATTCTTCTTTAGATATGCCTCCCTCTTTCCATTTGATAAACATTTCTTTCTTCCTTTTTAGCATGTGTTTAAGTTCTGTGTTCATCCATCCTGGTTTCCTTAAATGCTTCCCATTCTTCCCTCTTTTCGGAATTGTTAATGATTGTGCTTTGAGAATCTCATTTTTCAAGATTTCCTGTTATGTTACGGTAGCTGAGGAGTGCAGGTAAAAAAGGAAATACACCAGAGCAGTTGGAATCTATGAGATTGCAGTACCCTGACTAACCACCGCAACTAGAGGCAGCCGTGGAGCGTTCCTACGTTGGTCCTAGACGCCTCGTCACAGCCTGAGAAACTAACTACACCTAAAGATAGAAATAGGAAAGCTATCTGCCCCGGAGCAGAACCCCAAAGATAATAGAAAGCCCCCAAACATGTAATGGCGGTTAGACAAGAGGAAATACTGACACAGAAAGAAAATAGTATGAGCAAACGCTGGGGCCCAAACTATCTAAATAGAAAAGGACAGGAAGGGTACTTACTGCAATCTCAGAAAACCCTGAAAAAACACCAACTCTACTAATTTCAAAATCACCTGAGATCACACGACCTCTACCACCTAAATTAGCTCTCTGGTGTAAAAAAATCAAAACAGCAGCCACTGAAAAAAAACTGGAAAAAGCAAAAGTACAAAACACAGTGGCTGGACTAAACTGAGAGGGCAAAAGCCCCCGGAGGGGACCCTGAAGGCCCCCACAGAAGTGCAGGACAAAATGCAAAAATATAGCAAAAACACAAAATAAGAAATTGTCTTATCTGATAGCAGGAGATGCAGACACGACACAGCAGGCTACAAGGGAAACTGGAAAGAAGGATTCAGACCAGAACAATTGCTCACCGGCAACCCTGATGGGAAAATGACTCCCTTATATAAGACCAATCAGTAACACCTGATTCCCAGTCCTCACAATCCTCACTAGTACCGCTTGTAATCACCAGAGGGAGCCTCTGCTCAGAACTCATCTCAAACCCATTCACAACAGTACCCCCCCCTTGAGGAGGGGTCACCGAACCCTCATTTAAGCAACCAGGTCGGTCAGGATGAGTTCTATGATACGCACGGATAAGTCTCCTAGCATGGATGTCCGAAGCAAACACCCAAGAATTGTCTTCCTGACCATAACCTCTCCATTTAACCAAATACTGGAGTCTTCGTCTAGAAAAACGAGAATCCAATATTTTCTCAACCACATACTCCAGATTGCCCTCAACCAAAACAGGGTCAGGAGGCACAGCAGCAGGAACCACTGGCTCAACAACAGAGTCAACACCTGGACAGACAGAAGCCTCCGTCTGTCCTGAAGAAAATCGAGGGTGAAACCCAGAATTACAGAAAAACGGAGACATCAAAGTGGCAGAGCTAGCCCTATTATTAAGAGCAAACTCAGCCAAAGGTAAAAAAGAGACCCAGTCATCCTGATCAGCAGACACAAAGCATCTTAGATAAGTCTCCAATGTCTGGTTTGTTCTCTCAGTTTGACCATTGGTCTGAGGATGAAATGCCGAGGAGAAAGACAATTGAACACCCAGTTTAGAACAAAAAGTCCTCCAAAATCTGGAAACAAACTGGACTCCTCTGTCAGACACAATGTTCTCAGGAATGCCGTGTAAACGAACCACGTGCTGAAGGAACAACGGCACCAATTCAGAGGAGGAAGGCAACTTAGGTAATGGCACAAGATTTATCATTTTGGAAAACCTATCACAAATTACCCAGATGGTGGTCATTCTCTGAGAAACAGGAAGATCGGAAATGAAATCCATAGAGATATGGGTCCATGGTCTCTTGGGCACAGGCAATGGCATCAACAAACCACTAGAGCGAGAGCAAGGCTTGGAGCGAGAGCAAGTCCCGCAGGACTGCACAAATTCCCTGACATCGCGAGACAAGGTAGACCACCAAAAGGACCGACTAACCAAGTCTCTGGTACCAAAAATTCCGGGATGCCCAGCCAATGCGGAACAATGAATCTCAGACATCACACTCTTTTTCCATTGGTCCGGGACAAACAATTTTCCAACAGGGCAGCGCTCGGGCCTATCCTCCTGACACCCCTCCAGAGCAAGTCTCAAATTGGGCGAGATGGCGGAAAGAACTACACCCTCCTTCAAAATATCAGAGGGATCAGATAGCTCAGGAGAGTCCGCAAGGAAACTCCTCGAGAGGGCATCCGCCTTAACATTCTTAGTGCCAGGAAGAAAGGAAACCACAAAATTAAAACGTGTGAAAAACAAGGCCCACCTGGCCTGTCTAGGATTGAGTCGCTTGGCAGATTCCAGATAGACCAGATTCTTATGGTCCGTAAGGACCACCACCTGATGTTTGGCTCCCTCCAGCCAATGTCTCCACTCTTCAAAAGCCCACTTCATGGCCAATAACTCCCGATTACCCACGTCATAATTACGTTCAGTAGGATAAAATTTTCGAGAGAAAAAGGCACAAGGGTTACTTTTAGAGGTCTCTGGATCTTTTTGGGACAAAACGGCACCTGCCCCAATTTCAGAGGCATCAACCTCCACCTGAAATGGCAGAGAAACATCAGGCTGCCGTAGAACAGGAGCAGAAGTGAATCTCTGCTTAAGTTCCTGAAACGCAGAGACTGCCTCAGGAGGCCAATTCACCACATCAGAACCCTTTCTGGTCAAATCAGTTAATGGTTTAACAATAACCGAGAAATTACCAATAAATTTACGATAAAAATTGGCAAAACCCAAAAATTCTCTGAAGAGCCTTTAATGAAGTAGGTTGGACCCAATCACAGATGGCCTGAACCTTGACCGGGTCCATTTCAATAACAGATGGGGACAAAATGAATCCCAGAAATGAGATCTTCTGTACGCCAAAAAAGACACTTTGATCCCTTCACATACAGAGCATTCTCTCTCAAAATCTGGAATACAGTTCGAACATGTTTCACATGAGAGTCCCAGTCATTAGAAAAAATCAAGATATCATCCAAATAAACAATCAGAAACTTGTCCACAAAATCCCTGAAAATGTCATTCATGAAGGACTGGAAGACGGAAGGAGCATTAGTGAGCCCAAAGGGCATCACAAGGTACTCAAAATGCCCTTCAGGGTGTTAAATGCCGTCTTCCATTCATCCCCGTGCTTAATGCGAATAAGGTTATACGCCCCCCTGAGGTCAAGCTTGGTAAACCAAGTAGCGTTTTTCACCCTGGAAAACAGGTCAGAAATCAAGGGTAACGGGTATTGATATTTCACAGTAATATTGTTCAAGAGACGATAATCAATACACGGCCTTAATGAACCATCTTTTTTGGCCACAAAGAAAAAAACGGCACCTAAGGGTGAAGAGGATGGTCTGATATGACCCTTCTCCAATGATTCCTTGATATAAGACCGCATAGCGTCATGTTCAGGTACAGACAAGTTAAAAAGGCGACCTTTAGGGAATTTACTACCTGGCACTAATTCAATAGCGCAGTCATAGCTCCTATGGGGAGGTAAGGATGCAGATTTACTTTCGCTAAACACATCAGAAAAATCAAACAAAAAGTCAGGAACATCCTCAGCCTGGGGGGAGGCAGAAAAAACAGGAGTGTTGGTATTAACACATTGGCAGCCCCAACTGGTTACAGACACAGATTTCCAATCCAAAACAGGATTATGAGACTGTAACCAAGGGAAACCCAGCACTATAATGTCATGCAGATTATATAGAACCAAAAATTTGCAGCACTCCTGGTGATCAGGTTCAACCCTCATTATCACCTGAGTAGAAAACTGGGGTTTATTCTCAGCCAAAGGGGTAGAATCGATCCCCAGTAAAGGAATAGACTTCTGTAGGGGTATCAAGGGAAACCCACAACGTTTAGCAAAATCATAATCCATCAGGTTAATAGCTGCTCCAGAATCAACGAAAGCCTGAGCAGAAAATGAGGACAGAGAGCATATCAGAGTGACAGTTAATAAAAACTTAGTCTGAACACTACCCAAGACAACTGAGCGTGCAAAATGTCTTCCCCGCTTAGGGCAGACTGAAATAGCATGAGAGGCATCACCACAGTAGAAACATAACCCATTGCGCTTTCGAAACTCATGACGCTGTGCCCCAGACACCACTCCATCACACTGCATGGGTTCAGAAGCTGGTTCACAAGGCAACACCATTCCACGCATACTTCTCCGCTCACGCAAACGTCTGTCAATTTGAATCGCTAATGACATAGAATCATTGAGACCAGAGGGGACAGGGAATCCCACCATAACATCCTTTACATTATCCGACAGACCCTTCCGGAAAAGGGCCGCCAAAGCGTCGTCATTCCATTTGGTCAGGACTGCCCACCTACGGAATCTCTGACAGTATAACTCAGCGTCATCAAGCCCCTGATTTAATGCCAACAAGGCTTTTTCAGCTTGACAGTGACATTAGGCTCATCGTACAATAACCCCAAAGCCTGAAAAAATGCATCAACATCACTCAAAACAGGATCCCCAGGTATCAGGGAAAAAGCCCAATCCTGAGGATCGCCGCGCAGGAGAGAGATGATAATTTGAACCTGCTGCGCTGCGTTTCCTGAGGACTTAGATTTTAAGGCAAAAAACAATTTACAATTATTTTTGAAATTCTGAAACTTAGCTCGATCCCCTAAAAACAAATCTGGCATGGGGATCCTAGGTTCCACAATAGGCAACCTAGCAAGATATGCAGCAACACTCTGAACCTCAGTGGCAAGCTGATCCACACGGCCAGACAACTGTGCAAACTCCATTGGGAGAAAAGATCCTCCCCAGCACCCAGAGATACAGAGGGAAAAAAATGCAACAAACAGAAAAATATCTCTGACAACTTTTCTTCCTTCAAAATATTTTTTCCCTTCTGTGAGTACCATACAATTTTTATGGCCGGTGATACTGTTATGTTACGGTAGCTGAGGAGTGCAGGTAAAAAAGGAAATACACCAGAGCAGTTGGAATCTATGAGATTGCAGTACCCTGACTAACCACCACAACTAGAGGCAGCCGTGGAGCGTTCCTACGTTGGTCCTAGACGCCTCGTCACAGCCTGAGAAACTAACTACACCTAAAGATAGAAATAGGAAAGCTATCTGCCCCGGAGCAGAACCCCAAAGATAATAGAAAGCCCCCAAACATGTAATGGCGGTTAGACAAGAGGAAATACTGACACAGAAAGAAAATAGTATGAGCAAACGCTGGGGCCCAAACTATCTAAATAGAAAAGGACAGGAAGGGTACTTACTGCAATCTCAGAAAACCCTGAAAAAACACCAACTCTACTAATTTCAAAATCACCTGAGATCACACGACCTCTACCACCTAAATTAGTTCTCTGGTGTAAAAAAATCAAAACAGCAGCCACTGAAAAAAAACTGGAAAAAGCAAAAGTACAAAACACAGTGGCTGGACTAAACTGAGAGGGCAAAAGCCCCCGGAGGGGACCCTGAAGGCCCCCACAGAAGTGCAGGACAAAATGCAAAAATATAGCAAAAACACAAAATAAGAAATTGTCTTATCTGATAGCAGGAGATGCAGACACGACACAGCAGGCTACAAGGGAAACTGGAAAGAAGGATTCAGACCAGAACAATTGCTCACCGGCAACCCTGATGGGAAAATGACTCCCTTATATAAGACCAATCAGTAACACCTGATTCCCAGTCCTCACAATCCTCACTAGTACCGCTTGTAACCACCAGAGGGAGCCTCTGCTCAGAACTCATCTCAAACACATTCACAACAATTTCCCATCCTTCCTGGACATTTTTGTCCTTAAGGATATCCAGCCATTGGATCCCTCCAATTCTCTTTCTGAGTCCCTTAAAATCTGCCTTTCTGAAATCTAACCTTGACGTCTGAGTCTTCATAGGTTTTCCTCCTCTTGTTATCCAAAATTCTAAAATAGCATGGTCACTACCTCCTAGGGTCCCAGACACTCTTACCTCCTCAACCATTTCCTCCCTGTTTATAAGGATTAGATCCAAGGTAGCAGATCCCCTTGTTTTCTCCCATACCTTTTGAAAGATAAAGTTGTCAGCAAGAGAGGATAAGAATTTCCTTGACCTGTTAGTTTTGCCTGAGAGAGATTCCCAACAAATGTCTGGATAGTTGAAATCTCCCATGACCACTATGTCATATTTTTTGGAGAACTTGGCCATTTGATGCATAAAGAGTTCATCCATATCTTCAACTTGCATAGGTGGCCTGTAGTAAATGCCTACAATGGTGTCCTTCCCATTGTTCTGTCCTTGTATTCTTACCCAAACAGTTTCCACAGAACTCCCAGTCTCTGAAGCATCAATCTCTGTGCAGATATACGCTTTTCTAACATACAATGCGACACCTCCTCCTCGTTTATCAAGTTTGTTTCTTGCAAATAAGTTGTATCCTTCTAGCCTTGTATTCCAATCATGTGTATCGTCCCACCAAATTTCAGTGATTCCAATGACATCATACTTCTTCTACTGCGTTAGTAGTTTCAATTCTCCTTGTTTGTTGCCCATGCTTTGTGCATTTGTATAAAAACAATTTAGTTTGTGATTGGTTTCTCTTCCTCCAATATTTTTATTATTTAGATTGTTTTGTCTTCGTTCTTCCTTTCCACTTCTAATAGCAGAGTTCTCAATAGTATTTGTCAGGTGTATGGCTTTTTCTGGCGTTTTGCATCCCTTCCCATATTGTTCTAGTTTAAAGCTCTCCTGATGAGTGTAGCAAGGCGACTTCCAAATACATGTTTTCCAGTCTTCGTAAGGTGCACCCCATCTCTAGCAAGTAGTCCATCATATAGGTAATTCACTCCGTGATCCAGAAATCCAAATCCTTGCTGACGGCACCATCGACGTAGCCAGTTGTTCACCTGCAGAATCTTATTCCACCTCCTTGTTCCATGGACATCCACTGGGAGGATGGATGAGAAGACCACCTGCGCACCAAGTTCTTTCACTTTCTTGCCTAAGTTTTCAAAGTCACTGCAGATGGTTTCCAAGTCACTTCTTGTGGTGTCATTTGTCCCCACATGTATTAGCAGGAATGGGTGTTATGATTCGGTAGCTGAGGAGTGCAGGCAAAAAGGCAATACACCAGAGCAGTTGGAATCTATGAGATTGCAGTACCCTGACTAACCACCACAACTAGAGGCAGCCGTGGAGCGTTCCTACGTTGGTCCTAGACGCCTCGTCACAGCCTGAGAAACTAACTACACCTAAAGATAGAAATAGGAAAGCTATCTGCCCCGGAGCAGAACCCCAAAGATAATAGCAAGCCCCCAAACATGTAATGGCGGTTAGACAAGACGAAATACTGACACAGACAGAAAATAGTATGAGCAAACGTTGGGGCCCAAACTAACTAAATAGAAAAGTATAGGAAGGGTACTTACTGCAATCCCAAAAAAACCCTGAAAGCACCAACTCTACTAATTTCAAAAACACCTGAGATCACACGTCCTCTACCACCTAAATTAGCTCTCTGGTGTAACAAAATCAAAACAGCAGCCACTGAAAAAACTGGAAAAAGCAAAAGTACAAACATCAGTGGCTGAACTAAACTGAGAGGGCAAAAGACCCCTGAGGGGACCCAGAAGGCCCCCACAGAAGTGCAGGACAAAATGCAAAAATCAAGCACAGAAACAAAAAGAAGAAAATGTCTTATCTGTTAGAAGGAGATGCAGACACGACACAGCAGGCTACAAGGGAAACTGGAATCAAGGATTCAGACCAGAACAATTGATCACCGGCAACCCTGATGGGAAGGTGACTCCCTTATATAAGACCAGTCAGTAACACCTGATTCCCAGTCCTCACAATCTTCACTGAACAGACCAGTACCGCTTGTAACCACCAGAGGGAGCCTCTGCTCAGAACTCATCTCAAGCCCATTCACAACAGTACCCCCCCCTTGAGGAGGGGTCACCGAAC
Source organism: Oophaga sylvatica (assembly GCA_033576555.1). Taxonomy (NCBI): domain Eukaryota; kingdom Metazoa; phylum Chordata; class Amphibia; order Anura; family Dendrobatidae; genus Oophaga; species Oophaga sylvatica. Next base: position 108,984 of record JARQOD010000777.1, on the reverse strand, counting down.
CCTCATTTGAGCAACCAGGTCGGTCAGGATGAGTTCTATGATACGCACGGATGAGTCTCCTAGCATGGATGTCCGAAGCAAACACCCAAGAATTGTCTTCCTGACCATAACCTCTCCACTTAACCAAATACTGGAGTTTCCGTCTAGAAAAATGAGAATCTAATATTTTCTCAACCACATACTCCAGATTGCCCTCAACCAAAACAGGGTCAGGAGGCACAGCAGCAGGAACCACTGGCTCAACAAACCTCTTCAACAAGGACTTGTGGAACACGTTATGGATCTTAAATGTCCCTGGAAGAAGCAAACGAAAAGAAACAGGATTAAGAATCTCCATGATCTTATAAGGTCCAATGAACCTAGGCTTAAATTTAGGAGATGCTACTCTCATAGGAATATTTTTTGAGGACAACCAGACCAAGTCCCCTACTTTAAACCGAGGACCATCAGTCCTATGCCGGTTAGCAAACCGCTGGGCCCTCTCTTGAGAGAGGGACAACCTCTCCACTACCTGGTCCCAAATCTGTTGCATACGCTCCACAACAGAGTCAACACCCGGACAGACAGAAGCCTCCGTCTGTCCCGAAGAAAATCGAGGGTGAAACCCAGAATTACAGAAAAATGGAGACATCAAAGTGGCAGAGCTAGCCCTATTATTAAGAGCAAACTCAGCCAAAGGCAAAAAAGAAACCCAGTCATCCTGATCAGCAGACACAAAGCATCTTAGATAAGTCTCCAATGTCTGGTTTGTTCTCTCAGTTTGACCATTGGTCTGAGGATGAAACGCCGAGGAGAAAGACAATTGAACACCAAGTTTAGAACAAAAGGTCCTCCAAAATCTGGAAACAAACTGGACTCCTCTGTCAGACACAATGTTCTCAGGAATGCCGTGTAAACGAACCACGTGCTGAAGGAACAAAGGCACCAATTCAGAGGAGAAAGGCAACTTAGGCAATGGCACAAGATGTATCATCTTGGAAAACCTATCACAAATCACCCAGATGGCGGTCATTCTCTGAGAAACAGGAAGGTCGGAAATAAAATCCATAGAGATATGGGTCCATGGTCTCTTGGGCACAGGCAATGGCATCAACAAACCACCAGAGCGAGAGCAAGGCTTGGAGCGAGAGCAAGTCCCGCAGGACTGCACAAATTCCCTGACATCACGAGACAAGGTAGGCCACCAAAAGGACCGACTAACCAAGTCTCTGGTACCAAAAATTCCGGGATGCCCAGCCAACGCGGAACAATGAATCTCAGACATCACACTCTTTTTCCACTGGTCCGGGACAAACAATTTTCCAACAGGGCAGCGCTCGGGCCTATCCTCCTGACACCCCTCCAGAGCAAGTCTCAAATTGGGTGAGATGGCAGAAAGAACTACACCCTCTTTCAAAATAACAGAAGGATCAGATAACTCAGGAGAGTCTGCAAGGAAACTCCTCGAGAGAGCATCCGCCTTAACATTCTTAGTGCCAGGAAGAAAGGAAACCACAATATTAAAACGTGTGAAAAACAAGGCCCACCTGGCCTGTCTAGGATTGAGTCGCTTGGCAGATTCCAGATAAACCAGATTCTTATGGTCCGTAAGGACCACCACCCGATGTTTGGCTCCCTCCAGTCAATGTCTCCACTCTTCAAAAGCCCACTTCATGGCCAATAACTCCCGATTACCCACGTCATAATTACGTTCAGTAGGAGAAAATTTTCGAGAGAAAAAGGCACAAGGGTTACTTTTAGAGGTCTCTGGATCTTTTTGGGACAAAACGGCACCTGCCCCAATTTCAGAGGCATCAACCTCCACCTGAAATGGCAGAGAAACATCAGGCTGCCATAGAACAGGAGCAGAAGTGAATCTCTGCTTAAGTTCCTGAAATGCAGAGACTGCCTCAGGAGGCCAATTCACCACATCAGAACCCTTTTTGGTCAAATCAGTTAATGGTTTAACAATAACCGAGAAATTACCAATAAATTTACGATAAAAATTGGCAAAACCCAAAAATCTTTGAAGAGCCTTTAATGAAGTAGGTTGGACCCAATCACAGATGGCCTGAACCTTGACCGGGTCCATTTCAATAACAGATGTGGACAAAATGAATCCCAGAAATGAGATCCTCTGTACGCCAAAAAGACACTTTGATCCCTTCACATACAGAGCATTCTCTCTCAAAATCTGGAATACAGTTTGAACATGTTTCACATGAGAGTCCCAGTCATTGGAAAAAATCAAGATATCATCCAAATAAACAATCAGAAATTTATCCACAAAATCCCTGAAAATGTCATTCATGAAGGACTGGAAGACAGAAGGAGCATTAGTGAGCCCAAAGGGCATCACAAGGTACTCAAAATGCCCCTCCGGGGTATTGAATGTCGTCTTCCATTCATCCCCGTGCTTAATGCGAATAAGGTTATATGCCCCCCTGAGGTCAAGCTTGGTAAACCAAGTAGCGTTTTTCACCCTGGAAAACAGGTCAGAAATCAAGGGTAACGGGTATTGATATTTCACAGTAATATTGTTCAAAAGACGATAATCAATACACGGCCTTAATGAACCATCCTTTTTGGCCACAAAGAAAAAACCGGCACCTAAGGGTGAAGAGGATGGTCTGATATGACCTTTCTCCAATGACTCCTTGATATAAGACCGCATAGCGTCATGTTCAGGTACAGACAAGTTAAAAAGGCGACCTTTAGGGAATTTACTACCAGGCACTAATTCAATAGCGCAGTCATAGCTCCTATGGGGAGGCAAGGATGCAGATTTACTTTCGCTAAACACATCAGAAAAATCAATCAAAAAGTCAGGAACATCCTGAGCCTGGGGGGAGGCAGAAAAAACAGGAGTGTTGGTATTAACACATTGGCAGCCCCAACTGGTTACAGACACAGATTTCCAATCCAAAACAGGATTATGAGACTGTAACCAAGGGAAACCCAGTACGATAATATCATGCAGATTATACAGAACCAAAAATTTGCAGCACTCTTGATGATCAGTGTGAGGAACTCAGCCGGCCGCCACACGGTAGCCCGGGTATCACAGCTTCTGATACCACCGCCGCTACCAAATGTGACGGACGATCCCTTTCCTCCCACGTCACCAATGGGACGTAACTCCACAGGTACAGCTCTCCGGCGCCCCCCTTTGTCTCTCAGGTCAGTAAGAGAACTGCACCTAGAGCAAATGGCCGCCGGGGAAGGTGTCCTGCTACCCACTGGGTATTCTAAGATTCGTGATCAGAGTAAAAGCATCAGCCCAAGATTAATTTTATGGTTTAATTTGCCTTAAGGGCGCACTAGATAATTACAGAAATATACAGTAAAGCTATACAACGTAACTACAATGGAATGGCAGTCAGAGTAAAAATACAACAATAATGTACAAGGCTTAAAGGTATAAGCTATGGATCAATATTACCGGGTATTATGGTCATGGGAAGGCCTTGGCTCTGCCATTCCCAGGTACAGTCTTCAGTTCCTGAATAGTCCCTTGGTCTTTCCTAGACCATCTTCTTGGCTTCTGTGTGTGAAATGGAATGAGACCAGCAGCCTGGTCATGGCTAGTTCTTAAACCTGCTAGGCCCATCCCCATTGCTTTGAAGCACGCATATTAATTGGCCTGCAATTCATATGGAGCAGGAAACAATGCCTGAGCTTGGGCTATTTACCATACGACTGACCATCTCATTCAGTCACTGGCCTAGACTAATTAGCATGTAAAGGCCTATTGATTCCTAGTGGACATCAAAACCTGTCGTACTGGATATGCTAATAGGCAATGTGTAGCTAAAAGTCTGTGGCTGTGTGAACTGACAAAATGGAGGCTGGTACAGGCCCTATACAAAATGGCGACAACCTTTTCCTTACACCTCCCTGCTTTTGAGGGCGCTAGGGGGTATCACATTCCTGTGTTCCCCCGTGCGCCCTACCGCACCCTCTCCTTGCCGGGACAACCCATCAGCGTTACCATGGTCACTGCCCTTTTTGTGGCGAATGGTGAAATGGTACTGTTGGAGAGCGAGGCTCCAGCGTAGCAACCTCCCATTCGTCCCAGAGACCGTGTGTAACCAGCTGAGGGGGTTGTGGTCTGTTTCCACGGTGAATTGGCGTCCGTACAAGTATGGCTGCAGATGCTGCAGGGCCCACACAATTGCCAGACATTCCTTCTCCATCGTGGAATAGGCCACTTCCCTCGGCAGGAGCTTCCTGCTCAGGTACAAAATGGGGTGTTCATGGCCCGTAGTGTCAACCTGGCTGAGCACAGCACCGAGGCCGAAGTCGCTGGCGTCGGTCTGCAGTAAGAATGGCCGCGTGAAGTCGGCTGCCTGTAGTACAGGAGAACTAGAAAGGGCGGTCTTGAGCGCCTGGAAAGCTGTCTCGCAGGCGACTGTCCAGTCGACTGCGACGGGCAGCCTTTTCTTGGTGAGGTCCGTCAGGGCTTGGCCAGGGCACTATAGTGTGGAACAAACCTCCTATAGTACCCAGCAGTACCCAAAAAGGACATCACCTGCTTCTTGGTCCTGGGGGTGGGCCAGGATGCGATGGCATCCACCTTCCCGGGCTCTGGCTTCAGAGCTCCCCCACCTACCCGGTGTCCCAGGTAGTGGACCTCACTCATACCCAGCTGGCATTTTTCCAGCTTAATGGTCAAGCCTGCTCGCTGGATCCGCCCGAGCACCTGCGCCAGGTGCTCTAGGTGATCCTCCCAGGTGGGACTGAAGATGGCAATGTCATCCAGGTACGCGGTCGCATACCCTTCCAGTCCCTCGAGCAGCGTGTTGACCATCCGCTGAAAAGTGGCAGGGGCATTCTTCATGCCGAAGGGCATCACCGTGGACTCGTACAGTCCGAATGGGGTGATAAAGGCAGAGCGTTCCCGTGCCCTAGGGGTCAGGGGAATCTGCCAATACCCCCTGCTCAGATCCATGATGGTCAGGTACTTGGCCCCGGCCAGCTGGTCGAGCAGGTCATTGATGCGCGGCATTGGGTACGCATCGGTGACCGTCACAGCGTTGAGCCCCCTGTAGTCCACGCAGAACCGCGTAGTTCGGTCCTTTTTAGGGACGAGGACTACAGGCGAAGCCCACGCGCTGTTGGACGCTTGGATCTCCCCCAGCCTCAGCATCTCGTCTATCTCTTGGCGCATCTGCTGCTGCACCTCAAGAGAGACCCGATATGCTGAACGCCGGATTGGGGGGTGGTTACCCGTGTCCACGTCATGGACTGCTGCCTCAGTCCTTCCGGGCAGGCTGCTGAACAGCTCCCGGAAGGGGTGTAGGGTGGCCCCCAGCTGGGAACGTTGGTCCTCCGAGAGCTGGTGGCCAACCCCCACATCCTTGATGGATCCACCCGCCTTGGCTTGGGTGAGCAGATCGAGGAGGGTTTCTGCCTCTCCTTCCTCTGGAAGGTTGCACACTGGGTGAGCATAAGCCTCCCGCTCATGATGGGCCTTCATCATGTTCACATGGAAGGCCTTCCTCCTTCCACGGGCGTGGTCCAGGGTGACCAGGTAGGTGACGGCGTTGAGCTGCTCGTGCACGAGGTATGGACCCTCCCAGGCCGCCTGAAGCTTGTTTTGTGGTACGGGGACCAGTACCCACACCTTTTGACCCACCTGGTAGGTCCGCTCACAAGCATTCTGGTCGTACCATCGCTTCTGGTCAGCCTGAGCTTGGGCCATATTGTCATGCACCAGCCGTGTCAAGGCCATCATTCGGTCCCGGAAGCGCACGACATACTCAATGACCGACACTCCAGGGGTGGCTAAATCCCCTTCCCATGCTTCCTTCACCAGAGCAAGGGGCCCCCGTACACGTCGCCCGTACAGGAGCTCAAAGGGGGAGAACCCCGTTGAGGCCTGTGGAACCTCCCGGTAGGCAAACAGCAGGTGTGGGAGATACCGCTCCCAGTCTCTCCCGTGGGAGTCGACCAACATCCTCAGCATCTGCTTTAAGGTGCCATTGAACCGCTCACACAAGCCATTGGTCTGTGGGTGATACGGGCTGGCCACCAGATGTTGCACCTGTACCTGCTTACAGAGAGACTCCATCAGCTGCGACATGAACTGGGTCCCTCGGTCGGTGAGCATTTCCTTGGGAAACCCCACTCTGGAGAAAATCTCCAGTAAGGCAGTGGCCACTTTGTCGGCCCGAATGGACGACAAAGCTACCGCCTCCGGGTACCGGGTGGCATAGTCCACTACCGTTAGTATGAAGCATTTCCCGGAGCGGCTGGGAGTGGACAGAGGTCCAATGAGATCCACAGCCACCCTCGAGAAAGGCTCTTCGATGATGGGCAGAGTTACCAGTGGGGCTTTGGGGGCGGCCCCGCCTTCCCCACCCTCTGACAGGTGTCACACGAATGGCAGTAGGCTATCACCTCGGTCCTCATTCCAGGCCAGTAGAAATGCTGAGCTAGCCTGGCCCTGGTTTTAGTGATCCCTAAGTGTCCGGCCATTGGAATCTCGTGTGCGATCCGCAACAATTCCGCCCTGAACGGATGGGGCACCACTAACTGTCGGTCCCTGGGCCACGCCTCCGGTGAACCCTGCTGGACCGTTACCCGGTACAGCCGTCCCTGGTCCCAGACCACTCGCTCGCGGTCGGACTCCAGGGGAGGCTGTGCCGCCTGTTCCTTGAGTGTCTTCAGGCTAGGGTCAGCTTCCAACGCTGCCTGAAATCCCTGACTAGATATGGCAAGAATTGATGAAACTGCCCTGTCCTCTGTCAGTTCCCCGGGATCTGTCTCCTGGCTACTGTCTGACTCGGCAGCCACTTGGTCAGAGAGGGGGAAACCGTCGGACCTCCGCGAGGCTCCTTGGGCTTCAGCGCTCCCACTCCTGGTAACAGCGGCCACGACCGCTGAGACCACGGGTAGCGCCTGCTTTCCCTCATCCTCTGACCAAGTCGCCGGGTCAGGCAGACTTCCCTGACTTCCTGACATCCCGGATGTGGGGAACTCCTGACCAGGGGGCCCTACCTGGTGGCTCCTCTCCCGGGACACCCCCTCCCCCCATGGCCTGTTCCTCTTCCTGCAGGGGCCCTAGACCCAGCAGGCTGGATTCACTTAGGGGCCCTACACTGCCCATAGCAGCCCCTCCCTCCACCTCAGAGCTCTCCCCTACAGCCTCCTCACCTGTCCTCACTGTGAGCCCTGTGTGTGTAGTGTCAGTGCATGGCTTACCATCAGGTTTCACTCCCTCCTCCTCTGTTGGAGGCACATTCAATACATTAACATTAGCATTCACAGTAGAGTCACGACATTCTTGGGGAGCCGGACTTGGGGTTCAGTGGCCACATACTGGGACACTAGCCGCCCCAAATCGGTCCCAAGCAACACATTTGCAGGAATATTCGGCATTACTCCCACCTCCCGCATCCCCCTCCCGGCACCCCAATCCAAATACACCTTGGCAACGGGCAGCGCCGGTTCAACGCCTCCGATTCCGGAGACGGAAAGGGTTTTCCCAGGTACCAAGTCTTGAGGGACACCACCTCAGGGCGTACCAGGGTTCGTTCAGCGCCTGTGTCCCGCAGTCCCATGACCGCTGAGCGGCCGATGGTGACGGGTTGGTAATTGTCTAGGGACCTCCCACCACCCCCTCCCACACACAAAACAGTGGACGGTTTCTGGGACAGGGATGGGGCCTTCTGGCGCTGGGGACATGCAGCCTTAAAGTGTCCTGGCTGATTGCAATTATGGCAACGTCTGGGTTCTGTTCCTGGCCTGGAGAGGGCAGCCGGGGGGTACACCCCTTGCACTCTGGGGCTGGATATGGGGCTGGGGCAGGATTGGGCTTACCCCCTCTCCAGGTGCTGCTGGCAGGCTTCTTTGGCTCCGGCGCCCTGTTGTTGGCATACTCGTCTGCCAGGGCAGCTGTAGCAGAAGCCCCCTTTGGTTTCCGGTCACGGAGGAACTGCTGGAGGTCCTCTGGGCAGTTCCACAAAAATTGCTCCACGACAAACAGTTCCTGGACCTCCTGGCGGGTAGTGAGCTCTAGACCCGAGGTCCAGTGCTCCGCAGCTCTCAGCAGGACCCGCATGTGGTCGGTCCAGGTGTCCTTTGAACCCCACTGCAGGCTCCTGAACTTCCTGCGGTACGACTCCGGGGTGAGGTTGTAGTGCTGGATCAGGGCCCGCTTGATGCTGTTGTAGTCCTGCTCCTCCCCGGCAGGTAAGTCCCCCAAAACTTCCAGGGACTTACCCCTCAAACGGGGGGTCAGGTACCTTGCCCACTGATCCAGGGCCAGATGATGTTGGAGGCATGTCCTCTCAAAAGCCAGCAAAAAGGAATCCAGGTCTCCATCCTTTTCAAGCAAGGGAAAGTCCTCCGCCCGGACCTTGGAAGCCCTTGTCTCCGGTGGGCCTGGTGCATCCAGTGGGGGCCCGTGCTGAGCCATCTCCAGTCGGTGCCGGTGCTCCGCAGCTTCACGGCGTTCTGTATGCTCCCGCTCCGCTGCTCTCTCTGCCGCTGCTTGCTCACGCTCCGCAGCTCTCTCTGCCGCTGCTTGCTCACGCTCCGCAGCTCTCTCTGCTCTCTCACGCTCTGCTGCTTTCTCTGCCGCTGCTTGCTCACGCTCCGCAGCTGCTTGCTCACGCTCTGCTGCTTTCTCTGCCGCTGCTTGCTCACGCTCTGCTGCTGTCTCTGCCGCCACCAGGAGTCTTTCATAGGCGGCGTCATTACCAGCCTCGAGCTGCGCCATAGCCGCTTGGAAGAGGGTCTCCGATCTGGACAGGCTGGGACTGGCAGGGGGTGGGCAGTCCACTGTGAGACTGAGCACGGGAGTCGGGCTCCTTGGGGAGCCCTGGCTGAGCTCCCCCTCATCGGTATCGAACCCCTCATAGGCCACAGCATTGGCCTCCCCCTTTGCCCTACTCCTGGTGCCTTCCGCCATCTTGGGAACCTTTGGTTACTGAAACACAGCTGCAACCCTGACCTTGCACACAACTTGTTATATTTACACTCTGACCGTCTAGTGCTGGGCTGACCTTAAGACCCCAGCAGTGAAAGTACTGCTGGTAGTCTCTAGTGTCTGGGAGTAGGGGTCCCACGCACACTATTACTCTGATCCCACCGCTGCCACCAATTTGTGAGGAACTCAGCCGGCCGCCACACGGTAGCCCGGGTATCACAGCTTCTGATACCACCGCCGCTACCAAATGTGACGGACGATCCCTTTCCTCCCACGTCACCAATGGGACGTAACTCCACAGGTACAGCTCTCCGGCGCCCCCCTTTGTCTCTCAGGTCAGTAAGAGAACTGCACCTAGAGCAAATGGCCGCCGGGGAAGGTGTCCTGCTACCCACTGGGTATTCTAAGATTCGTGATCAGAGTAAAAGCATCAGCCCAAGATTAATTTTATGGTTTAATTTGCCTTAAGGGCGCACTAGATAATTACAGAAATATACAGTAAAGCTATACAACGTAACTACAATGGAATGGCAGTCAGAGTAAAAATACAACAATAATGTACAAGGCTTAAAGGTATAAGCTATGGATCAATATTACCGGGTATTATGGTCATGGGAAGGCCTTGGCTCTGCCATTCCCAGGTACAGTCTTCAGTTCCTGAATAGTCCCTTGGTCTTTCCTAGACCATCTTCTTGGCTTCTGTGTGTGAAATGGAATGAGACCAGCAGCCTGGTCGTGGCTAGTTCTTAAACCTGCTAGGCCCATCCCCATTGCTTTGAAGCACGCATATTAATTGGCCTGCAATTCATATGGAGCAGGAAACAATGCCTGAGCTTGGGCTATTTACCATACGACTGACCATCTCATTCAGTCACTGGCCTAGACTAATTAGCATGTAAAGGCCTATTGATTCCTAGTGGACATCAAAACCTGTCGTACTGGATATGCTAATAGGCAATGTGTAGCTAAAAGTCTGTGGCTGTGTGAACTGACAAAATGGAGGCTGGTACAGGCCCTATACAAAATGGCGACAACCTTTTCCTTACAATCAGGTTCAACCCTCATTATAACCTGAGTAGAGAACTGAGGTTTATTCTCAGCCAAAGGGGTAGAATCGATCCCCAGAAGGGGAATAGACTTCTGTAGGGGTATCAAGGGAAACCCACAACGTTTAGCAAAATCATAATCCATCAGGTTAATAGCTGCTCCAGAATCAACGAAAGCCTGAGCAGAAAATGAGGACAGAGAGCATATCAGAGTGACAGTTAGTAAAAACTTAGTCTGAACACTACCCAAGACAACTGAGCGTGCAAAACGTCCTCCCCGCTTAGGGCAGACTGAAATAGCATGAGAGGCATCACCACAGTAGAAACATAACCCATTGCGCTTTCGAAGCTCATGACGCTGTGCCCCAGACACCACTCTATCACACTGCATGGGTTCAGAAGCTGGCTCACAAGGCAACACCACTCCACGCATACTTCTCCGCTCACGCAAACGTCTGTCAATTTGAATCGCTAATGACATAGAATCATTGAGACCAGAGGGGACAGGGAATCCCACCATAACATCCTTTACATTATCTGACAGCCCCTTCCGAAAAAGGGCCGCCAAAGCGTCGTCATTCCACTTGGTCAGGACTGCCCACCTACGGAATCTCTGACAGTATAACTCAGCGTCATCAAGCCCCTGATTTAATGCCAACAAGGCTTTTTCAGCTTGATCAGTGACATTAGGCTCATCGTACAATAACCCCAAAGCCTGAAAAAATGCATCAACATCACTCAAAACAGGATCCCCAGGTGTCAGGGAAAAAGCCCAATCCCGAGGATCGCCGCGCAGGAGAGAGATGACAATTTGAACCTGCTGCGCTGCGTTCCCTGAGGACTTAGATTTTAAGGCAAAAAACAATTTACAATTATTTTTGAAATTCTGAAACTTAGCTCGATCCCCTAAAAACAAATCTGGCATGGGGATCCTAGGTTCCACAACAGGCAACCTAGCAAGATAGGTAGCAATACTCCGAACCTCAGTGGCAAGCTGATCCACACGGCCAGACAACTGTGCAAACTCCATTGAGAGAAAAAAAAATCCTCCCCAGCACCCAGAGATACAGAGGGAAAAAAAAAAAAAAAAAAAATGCAACAAACAGAAAAATATCTCTGACAACTCTGACAACCTTTTTTTTTTTTTTTTTTTTTCTTTCACAATATTTTTTCCCTTCTGTGAGTACCATACAATTTTCAATTTTTTGGGCCGGTGATACTGTTATGATTCGGTAGCTGTCAGGAGTCGAACCCAGTACCTCTTGTCCACTGGCCAGCAGCTCTACCATCTGAGCTATTCTGCTGGCTGCAAAGTTCCTTGCTGAACCCTGATACCATTGACTGTTCTTCCTGATTAGCTACACCTAGTGCTCTTTTGATTGGGCCTCTGATTGCCAATTACACACCCTATATAAACCTGGCCCTGTGGGTGTGTCATTGCGAGATTATTGAGCTCCAAGCTTTTAGTCAAGCGTTTCCTGCTGATCCATTGCTACAAACACTGCTCTCCTGTGAACCGACCTCGGCCTGCCTTCTGACTACGCTCTCCGCCTGATCCATTGCTACAAACACTGCTCTCCTGTGAACCGACCTCGGCCTGCCTTCTGACTACGCTCTCCGCCTGATCCATTGCTACAAACACTGCTCTCCTGTGTACCGACCTCCGGCTGCCACCTGACTACGTTATCTGCCTGCTCCTCTGTTACCGAACTGCCTTTCCTGTGTACCGACCTCCGGCTGCCACCTGACTACGTTATCCACCTGATCCATTGCTACAAACACTGCTTTCCTGTGTACCGACCTCCGGCTGCCATCTGACTACGCTACCTGCCTCTGCTTCCCCTAGTGTTTGCAGTAACATCGGCTCCAACCCAGACGGGATCTTGACAGAATAATCTCGCGCCAAAATGGAGTCCGCTGTGAACACCCTGAGACGGCAAGTTACGGAGCTTCAAAGTTTTTGTACTGACTCTCAAGGAAAATATGCCAAGTTACAAACTGATTTCACGGCAATACAACAGGAAGTAATTGAGCTACAAAAAACAACTTCTGGACGTGCGCAATTCAGGGTCCGAATCAAACGCGCGGCTGCCGCTGCCTGCAAAGTTCAGTGGGGATCGCAAGCAGTACCGAGGATTCCTCAATCAATGCCGCATATACTTCCAGATGCAACCTGCTCCCTTTACCAGTGAGAGGAAGAAAGTTTTTTTCATGATAAATCTCCTGACGGATGAAGCTCTTGCTTGGGCTTCACCTTATGTAGAAAAGGACTATGACCTCCTTAATGACCTGGAAGCCTTCACCGCAGCTATGAATCAAGTTTTTGATGACCCAAACCGCTGTGCCACAGCAGAAACCAAATTACATAATTTGCGCCAAGGACGTCGCTCTGTTGCGGAATACACATCAGAGTTCCGTCGCTGGGTGGCCGACACCACCTGGAATCCAGTGGCCCAGAGAAGTCAATTTCGACGAGGGTTATCAGAACCAGTGAAAGACGAGCTTGCCAGGGTTGAGACCCCTGACCAGTTGGAGGACTTTATTCAACTATGTATCCGGATTGACCAGAGACTTACTGAAAGGAGAAAGGAGAGACTGCGAGCACTTGGGAATAGCCCTGGCTTCTCATTTTCAGCATCGGACCACCAAGAAAAGACGCAAGGCGTGTCTGAACCGATGCAGATCGACGTCATCCGAAGACCACTCTCTGCACAGGAGAAGGAGAGGCGACGTGCAGAACATCTCTGCCTCTATTGTGGGGACCCTGGACACTATGCCATCAACTGTCCTAACAAAAGGACTATAGCCTTTACCAACAACAGGTCTGCCAGCAATATGGACCTTTCTCAGCAGTCGGATTCCATCTTGCAGACTATCTCATCAGTAACGCCAGAAATAGACAAAATACATACTACATCATCTCATTTTGTAATCCCCATTCAGGTTGTAATGGGCACCCAAAAAATACAATGCTCTGCCCTGTTGGATTCGGGAGCAGGAGGAAATTTTATGGACTTAAAATTTACACGTGATAATAATATTTCCAGTAGGACCAAATCCACACCAATTGAAATGGAAACGGTGGATGGATCACCCTTGTCTTCTGGACCTGTCACGCATGAGACAATCGAACTGGAGATTTGTATCGAACTGGATCATCATGAAGCTGTCAGTTTCCACCTTATCTCATCTCCGAAATTTCCGGTTATTCTAGGGATCCCCTGGTTTTCAGTCCATAACCCTTCTATCAACTGGGCATCAAGGACCATCACCTTTCCATCTGACTACTGTAAGAATAATTGTCATAAGGAACCCCCTGTTCTCCAACAAGTCCAAATCTCTGAGATTTCGCATGAGAAGGAAGAGAAACTACCACCTCAATATCAGCAGTTCTCTGATGTCTGCAGTAAGAAGAAAGCAGATCAATTACCTCCTCACCGTCCTTACGACTGTCCCATTGAATTGCTGCCAGGAGCAACCATTCCATTTGGACGGATTTACAATCTTTCCGAACCTGAATTGAAGGTATTAAGAAAGTTCCTGGATGAAAATTTAGAGAAAGGCTTTATTCGACCTTCCACATCTCCAGCTGGGGCACCCCTGTTCTTTGTTGAAAAGAAAGACTCCACTCTGCGGCCATGTATTGACTACAGAGAGATGAATAATATCACTGTCAAGAATCGCTACCCGCTACCCTTGATTCCTGAACTATTTGAGAGACTCCGTTCTGCGAAAATCTTTACAAAGCTGGATCTTAGAGGGGCTTACAACCTCATACGGATTCGCCCAGGAGATGAGTGGAAGACCGCCTTCAGAACGAGATATGGACATTTTGAATCTCTGGTTATGACCTTTGGTCTTAGCAATGCCCCAGCCACCTTTCAACATTTTATTAATGATGTATTTCGAGATTTCTTGGACCAATTCGTTGTGGCTTATCTCGATGACATTCTTATATTTTCAGACACCTTGGAAGAGCATCGCAGGCACGTCCAGTTAGTCTTGGAACGACTACAGGAGAACCATCTTTACATTAAACTTGAAAAATGTGAGTTTGAACAAACCAGTATCCAATTTCTGGGATATATCATCTCCCCAGAAGGTCTGAGCATGGATCCCGGCAAAATCAATGCTGTAGTGGACTGGCCTGTTCCAAGAAATTTAAAAGACGTCCAGCGTTTCATAGGATTTGCAAATTTTTACCGAAAATTTATAAAGAACTTTTCACGGATCATACTACCAATTACTACACTAACAAAAAAGACCAAAGCATTTTTCTGGTCTCCGGAGGCACAGGAGGCTTTTGACAAATTGAAAACTCTTTTTACGTCTGCTCCATTGTTAGTACACCCAAATCCTGAATTGCCATTTACTGTCGAAGTGGACGCCTCGGACTCTGCAGTGGGAGCCATTCTGTCTCAGCGAGTTGGGGACAAAATGCAACTTCACCCATGTGCGTTTCTTTCCCACACCATGTCATCTGCAGAAAAGAACTACGACATCGGTAATAAAGAACTGTTAGCCATTAAAGTTGCCTTCTCCGAATGGAGACATCTTTTGGAAGGTGCCAATCACCCTGTGACTGTCCTCACGGACCACAAGAATCTTGAATTCCTCCCTACAGCAAAAAGATTGTCTGCAAGACAAGCACGATGGGCCTTATTTTTCTCAAGATTCAATTTTATAATTTCTTACCGGCCTGGTTCAAGAAATGGCAAGGCTGACGCCCTGTCCAGGATGTGTTCGGAACCTCAGGAGAGGTCTAGTAATGACGATACAATTCTAGGCCCTAAAAATTTTTTGGGAAATTTGCACTCTAGAGGACTATGTAATAGAATTAAAGATGGATATCAAGAGGACTCTATCCTTAACCATCCTTCGGAAGACGTCGATCTTTCATTCAAAGAGGGGTTTTGGATGCAGAAACACAAAATATATGTACCTGAATCTTCTCGCCTTGAAGTCCTCAAAAGTGTCCATGATTCTAAACTGGCAGGACATCCTGGAGTTGCAAAAACACAAGACTTACTACTTCGTTTCTTTTGGTGGCCTAATTGTAGGAAGGACGTGAGGAAATATGTTTCAACCTGTTTAACATGCGCACGAAACAAGACCCCACGATCGTCTCCTCTAGGACTCTTGCAACCACTTCCAGTTCCATCCAGGCCTTGGGGATCTATTTCCATGGATTTTATTGTGGAACTACCCCCTTCCAAACAGATGACCGTCATCCTTGTCATAGTGGACCGACTCACAAAAATGGCCCACTTTATTCCAACTGAAGGAATTCCTACTGCTGAAAAAACTGCAGAACTGATAATCAAAGAGGTATTCAGGTTACATGGAATTCCTGACAGCGTGGTGTCTGACAGAGGCGTTCAGTTTACGTCAAAATTTTGGAAGAGTTTCTGTACAGCCTTGGGAGTCACGGTGAATCTTTCTACCGCTTTCCATCCTCAGTCCAATGGCCAGACGGAGAGAACGAACCAGACTTTGGAGCAATACCTCCGTTGCTTCATTTCCTATCTTCAGGATGACTGGGTGGACTATTTACCAACAGCAGAGTTTTCCTACAACAACTCCATACATAGCGCTACATCTCAAACCCCATTTTTTGCTAATTATGGAGTACATCCAGTATTTATCCCTAATCTGCCAGTGAACACTCCCATTCCTGCTGTAAATGACAGGCTTGCAAAATTACAGGAATCCCAGAAGGAATTATCAGAGATATTACTCAAGACCCAGGAAGTATATAAGGAAGCAGCAGATAAACATCGGAGAGTGCCCCCTGCTCTTCAGGTTGGAGACAAAGTTTGGCTGTCCACTAAAAACCTTAAGACACATGTGCCATCCTCCAAATTGGGTCAGAAATTCATTGGACCTTTTCAAATTTCTGCAAAAATTAACCAGGTTGCTTTTCGTTTGGAACTTCCCAACAATCTAAAGATTCATCCAGTGTTTCACATATCCTTGCTCAAACCCTTCTGTGAAAACCCGTTTCCAGGAAGAATTCAGCCACCTCCTCCACCAGAAAGGATCCGTGGTGAAGAAGAATACATTGTGGATAAGATTCTGGACTCCCGAAAATTCAGAGGTAAACTGCAGTATCTGGTGCAGTGGAAGGTGTAACGCTGGTATTGTCTGTACTTTGTTTTCCAGCGTTACTTTGCATGTTTTTTGCATTAACCCTTTTGCTCCTTTCCCCCTAACCAGCTGGGATACTGTTGTCTGTTACCTATATGGATGCTGCTCAGTTCCCGGCTCTGCTGCGTACCCGTACTTGCGTGAGTGGCTCCGCTGCTTTGCATGACCGCCCGCATGTGCGGTTCCTGACTTGCTGTGAAAGCCGTCCGTAGCTTGCAAAGTCCTCTGCAGTGGTGCATGACTTACTGCGTGGTTGGCAGCAGCCATTGTTGGGTTCCCTCTGTGTTGTGCTGTCTGGCTCTGCATAGGGGGCGCGGCCCACACCTGTCCTGCTTTTATGTGGATTGGGTGTTTACTAGAATTACTGCTCCAGCCTATCGCTGTGAAGCAGCTCATATATAAAGTTCCCCAGCCCTAGTGGGCGTTGCCAGAGCTTCGCATTGAATCCACACTGAATCCCTGAACCTAGCCGTATGTGGTTGTGTGTTCAGCTCCTGCTCTGAAGTTGATCAGCTCTGGAGAGCTGATTCCCTGTTCCTGCTGTGTCTTGTTCCCTGATCCTGGATCAAACCCGGTACCTGAATGTCTGAATTGTGTCTTGTGTTTCCGCCTATGCTGGGGGCTGATTATCCAGATCGCCGTTCCTGGAGGCTGTATATCCAGGCCTGTTCCTGCTGTGTCTAATTACCTGAACACCTGATCTTAGATCGCATCCTGTACCTGACTTTCTGAACTGTGTCCTCTGTGTTATGTTCCTGAAATCCTGCTGTGTCCTGAACCCTGTGCCAGTGACTGTGAATCCTTGCTATATAACCTGAGTTCATCTTGGAGGGAGGAGTCCGGTGTGTGCTGAGTTTCTGTTACTCTGTGCTCAGCCTCTGTGCAATCCCCGGCCAGCTCCCGTTGAGCCTGGCGGGGCTTGCACCAGACCGCTGGGGTTCCTTTTCAGGTCGCTGCCAGATGTCCGGTTCCTATGCCTGATGACCATGGCCTGATGTCCGATGTCCGACGACCACTTCCAGATGTCCGGATCCTATCCTTCTTGCCTGATGTCCGGATCCTGCCGATCATTGCCAGATGTCCGGAGCCTGCTGATCGGTGCCAGATGTCCGGAGTCCGAGGCCTGTGTTCCAGTCCGTGTTCCTGTGATTCAATCCATGTTCCTGTCCGTGTTCCTGACTCCCTGAGACCCAGTCCGTGTTCCTGTCTGTGTTCCTGACTCTCTGAGATCCAATCCGTGTTCCTGTTGTTCCTGTGCAGTCTAACTCTGTTTCAGCCATCAGCTCCTGATTCCAGTTACCTGTCTGTTACCTGTCGGCTTGCCTGTCTGCCATCCGTCTGCAGTTCCTTCCAGAGGTTCGGACGTCATCTGCAGAGATCCCCGGCTCTTGCCTGCTCACCTAGGAGCGATCATCTGCCATCCGACTGCAGCTCCATCCGGAAGTTCGGACATCATCTGCAGAGATCCCCGGCTCTTGCCTGCTCACCTGGGAGCGATCATCTGCCATCCGACTGCAGCCTACCTGGAGGATCCACCATATCAGGTCGTATATACCTGCCTGTCTAGAGACTGCCTGGTCACTTACTGTGACAACCTGCCTGTCTAGAGACTGCCTGGTCACTTGCCGTGACAACCTGCCTGTCCCAGAGACTGCCCTGGTCACTTTCCGTGACAACCTGCCTGTCCCAGAGACTGCCTGGTCACTTGCCGTGACAACCTGCCTGGTCACTTGCCGTGACAACCTGCCTGCCTGGTCACTTGCCGTGACAACCTGCCTGCCTGGTCACTTGCCGTGACAACCTGCCTGCCTGGTCACTTGCCGTGACAACCTGCCTGCCTGGTCACTTGCCGTGACAACCTGCCTGCCTGGTCACTTGCCGTGACAACCTGCCTGCCCTGGTCACTTGCCGTGACAACCTGCCTGTCCCAGAGATTGCCCTGGTCACTTACTGTGACAACCTGCCTGTCCCAGAGATTGCCCTGGTCACTTGCTGTGACAACCTGCCTGTCCCAGAGACTGCCTGGTCACTTGCTGTGACAACCTGCCTGTCCCAGAGACTGCCTTGGTCACTTGCCGTGACAACCTGCCTGTCCTGCCGGTTCCTCCTTGGTCTACCCTGTGATGACGTCTGTCCTGGGTCGGTGTCTGATGTTCTCCTGCTGAGCCTGTGCTACGCCTGAGGCCTGAGAGAGAGGCCATACTAGTATGCCCGTGGCAGATGATCCTGGACTTCATCAACCCGTGATGACCCCGCCATCGTCTGAAGTCTGTCTGAGGTCGGTGTCTGATGTTCTCCTGCTGAGCCTGTGCTACGCCTAAGGCCTGAGAGAGAGGCCGTCCAAGTATGCCCGTGCCAGATAACCCTGGACTGCATCTACCCGTGATGTCCTCCAGCACTCGTCTGTGATCCTGAGTCGTGTACCCTTCTCTGATGTGCGGAATCGGGAGCCCGGTCTTATGTTCTGTTTTATGTACTGTGTTTCTTTAAGTAAACTTTATGTTTCTTCTTACCTGAAGTTGTGCGGTGTTGTCTAGTCCTGCAGGTCGCCACCTTGCCCACATGCTCAGCTGCCACGGATCCCGGTCGCTGCCCTTCCCTAGTCCGGGCAGGCCCGGGTCTCCCTCCGTGGTCCAGTGGGTCCACATTCTCATCATCTGGGACCCATGCCTCACGTCGTCGTGGACTGGCGGCGTGGGAGCATTGGCTAGCTAGGCAAGCTATGCCATGTCCCGGCGCCCCACAGCCATGGGAAGCGCTACAGAAGGGTTACGGACCAGAGGAAAATTCATGGGAACCAAGGGACAACGTCCATGCTCCTAGACTAACAAGAGCCTTTCATCAGAGGTACCCGGATAAGCCAGCTCCTGAGATGTCCAGAGGCCATCCTGGAAGGAGGGGAGTACTGTCTGGAGTCGAACCCAGTACCTCTTGTCCACTGGCCAGCAGCTCTACCATCTGAGCTATTCTGCTGGCTGCAAAGTTCCTTGCTGAACCCTGATACCATTGACTGTTCTTCCTGATTAGCTACACCTAGTGCTCTTTTGATTGGGCCTCTGATTGCCAATTACACACCCTATATAAACCTGGCCCTGTGGGTGTGTCATTGCGAGATTATTGAGCTCCAAGCCTTTAGTCAAGCGTTTCCTGCTGATCCATTGCTACAAACACTGCTCTCCTGTGAACCGACCTCGGCCTGCCTTCTGACTACGCTCTCCGCCTGATCCATTGCTACAAACACTGCTCTCCTGTGAACCGACCTCGGCCTGCCTTCTGACTACGCTCTCCGCCTGATCCATTGCTACAAACACTGCTCTCCTGTGTACCGACCTCCGGCTGCCACCTGACTACGTTATCTGCCTGCTCCTCTGTTACCGAACTGCCTTTCCTGTGTACCGACCTCCGGCTGCCACCTGACTACGTTATCCGCCTGATCCATTGCTACAAACACTGCTTTCCTGTGTACCGACCTCCGGCTGCCATCTGACTACGCTACCTGCCTCTGCTTCCCCTAGTGTTTGCAGTAACATCGGCTCCAACCCAGACGGGATCTTGACAGTAGCTGAGGAGTGCAGGCAAAAAGGCAATACACCAGAGCAGTTGGAATCTATGAGATTGCAGTACTCTGACTAACCACCACAACTAGAGGCAGCCGTGGAGCGTTCCTACGTTGGTCCTAGACGTCTCGTCACAGCCTGAGAAACTAACTACACCTAAAGATAGAAATAGGAAAGCTATCTGCCCCGGAGCAGAACCCCAAAGATAATAGCAAGCCCCCAAACATGTAATGGCGGTTAGACAAGACGAAATACTGACACAGACAGAAAATAGTATGAGCAAACGTTGGGGCCCAAACTAACTAAATAGAAAAGGATAGGAAGGGTACTTACTGCAATCCCAAAAAAACCCTGAAAGCACCAACTCTACTAATTTCAAAAACACCTGAGATCACACGACATCTACCACCTAAATTAGCTCTCTGGTGTAACAAAATCAAAACAGCAGCCACTGAAAAAACTGGAAAAAGCAAAGTACAAACATCAGTGGCTGAACTAAACTGAGAGGGCAAAAGCCCCCTGAGGGGACCCAGAAGGCCCCCACAGAAGTGCAGGACAAAATGCAAAAATCAAGCACAGAAACAAAAAGAAGAAAATGTCTTATCTGTTAGAAGGAGATGCAGACACGACACAGCAGGCTACAAGGGAAACTGGAATCAAGGATTCAGACCAGAACAATTGATCACCGGCAACCCTGATGGGAAGGTGACTCCCTTATATAAGACCAGTCAGTAACACCTGATTCCCAGTCCTCACAATCTTCACTGAACAGACCAGTACCGCTTGTAACCACCAGAGGGAGCCTCTGCGCAGAACTCATCTCAAGCCCATTCACAACAAATGGGTAGTCATCTTTAGGTCTGAAGAGTCCTGATATCCTGTCAGACACATCTTTAATTTTTGCACCTGGAAGACAGCACATTTCTCTTGAGGTTATATCCGGTCTGCAGATAGCGGCCTCTGTTCCTCTCAACAGGGAATCCCCCATGACCACAACTCTCCGTTTCTTCTTCACAACATTTTTCTTTCTCCATTCAGGAGGACTCTGAGTGCTTACAAGGTTGCTCTTTGTGGGCAAAGTCTTATCCTGATGTATTCCTTCATCATTCTCTTGTGTGAGAGCCTGATACTGGTTCCTGAGCAGTATGGATGCTGACTGCCTCATGATACTGACCATGTAATCCTCAAATCACTGTTACCTGAAGCCTCCTCTATAGTCTGACCATGTAAATCTCAAATCACTGTGACCTGAAGCCTCCTCTATAGTCTGACCATGTAATCCTCAAATCACTGTTATCTGAAACCTCCTCTACAGTCTGACCATGTAATCCTCAAAGCACTGTTGAGGCTGGGTCTCACATAACGATACACCAGCGATCCCGACAACGATATGCACTTGTCAGGATCGCTGGTGTATCGCTACATGATCGCTGCTGAGCTGTCAAACAGGCAGCTCAGGCAGCGATCTGGGACAGCGACACTGCGGGTAACATCGCTTAGTTACCCGCAGTGTACGTTGGATACCAGCGCCCTGATGCAGGGAGCTGGTATCCAAGGTACACAGCGGGTTTCCAAGCGCTGCGCGGTGCCTGGAAACCCGCTGTTTACCTTGGATACCAGCTCCCTGCATCAGGGCGCTGGTATCCAAGGTACACAGCGGGTTTTCAGGCACAGCCCCGCGCCTGGCAACCCGCTGTGTACCTTGGTTACCAGCGGATCGCTGGTCTCCCGCCTGTCACACGCAGCGATGCGTGCCTGTCAGCGGGAGACCAGCGATCAAAAAAATGTCCTGACATTTCAGCGACGATCAGCGATACCCGGCAGGGGGGCTGATCGTCGCTGAATGTCACACACAGCGATATCGCTGGTGAGCTCGGTGCTGCGTCACAAAACTAGTGACTCAGCACCGATCTCGGTAGCGATATCGCTATGTGAGACGGGCCCTTTACCTGAAGCCTCCTCTACAGTCTGACCATGTAATCCTCAAATCACTGTTATCTGAAGCCTCCTCTACAGTCTGACCATGTAATCCTACAATCACTGTTATCTGAAGCTTCTCTACAGTCTGACCATGTAATCCTCAAATCACTGTTACCTGAAGCCTCCTCTACAGTCTGACCATGTAATCCTACAATCACTGTTATCTGAAGCTTCTCTACAGTCTGACCATGTAATCCTCAAATTACTGTTACCTGAAGCCTCCTCTACAGTCTGACCATGTAATCCTCAAATCACTGTTACCTGAAGCCTCCTCTACAGTCTGACCATGTCATCCTACAATCACTGTAAGGCTACAATTTGCAATTTGTTACCATCTTTTCAGTTAGCCATTAAAAGGTATCAACCACTGAGGAATCTCAATTCTGAATATTTTGCTATCTACTGGCTAACACGGTATGAAGATATAGATCTTTCTTGTTTTAAAAGGTAACTTCATATCTCAAAGAGACAGAAGAGTCTGGGAGTATAAACTCATGACGACCTTTGACACGCTCAGTGCAGAAATGAATGTGTCACATGGATTTATGTCTTTCTTGTTAAAAATACTTATTCTAGTATATTTTGTCCAGGACTTGTTACCAGATGCCATACTCTAAGGAAAATGTCACAATGTTTATTATAAAAAAAATGTAGTGGTTTATTGGACTGTCCATCAAAAAACATCATTGCAGCAAAACATAAAGTAGATGAAATAGTTACAAAGAGGATGTCCATTTGTCCATAGCAAAGTTTGTACACTTCTTTCCTTGGATCCTGAATAGTAAAATGACATCTGTCTCTGTCAGGAGCATCTTTGGAAGCAGCACGTGGTTATATAACAGCTGTTCATTCGATGTAGTGTCAGAGTATAGTGTCCATGGAGTGTGTCCGAAGAGAGTGAAGAAGAGCCCCCCTCCCTTCATGTAGCCATGATATATATACGTGCCTCAGAGCACGTGGTCTCTGTATGTGGGGTTGACACTTTACCGTACAGAAATAACACATGTAATGTCAGCGAAAGTCTACGTGCTCGGTACAGAATTGAGTGTAATAAGAATAAATTAATAACCAATAATTAATATTTAACATTTCTACATCAATTAAGGAATTTGTCTCTCAGACCTTCTGGGGTCATCACACAACACAGAACCAGACCCCAATCAGAGGGCAATAACACTTTCACACTCCTTATCTATGAACTGTTCCAATATTTATGTTCATCCCTCTCCCATAATGACAGTTCTGCTTCACGTCACTTGTCTTATCTATTGCATTGTTTCTGTGCTGTGTTGCGTATAAATATGTGATTCTTCAGATTTTGTATTAGTCTTTGCCTGATGAAGAGACCTGAGTAGTCTCGAAAGCTGCAATTTGTTACCATCTTTTCAGTTAGCCATTAAAAGGTATCAACCACTGAGGACTCTCAAGTCTAAATATTTTTGTAAGGCTACTGTCACACTATCAGTATTTGGTCAGTATTTTTCAGTAATATTTGTAAGCCAAAACCAGGAGTGGGTGAGAAATACACAAGTGGTGAGGTGATGTGTTTCTATTATACTTTTTCTCTGATTGCTCCTCGCCTGGTTTTGACTTGCAAATACTGATGTAAAATACTGACCAAATACTGATAGTGTGACCGCAGTCTTATCTGAAGCCAAATCCTCCTCATTGTTATCTGGAGCTTCTCTACAGTCTGACCATGTAATCCTCACTCCATTGATATCGGAAAGATGTGTATCTTCGTACCGTGTTAGCCAGTAGATAGAAAAATATACAACAATTAAGGAATCTGCCTCCCTGACCTTTTAGGGTCATCACAACACAATACCAGACCCCAATCAGAGGGTAATAAAACCTTCACTCCTTATCTATGAACTAGTCATATTTATGTTAATCCCTCTGCCATAATGACAGTTCTGCTTCATGTCACTTGTCCTACCTATTGCATTTTTTCTGTGCTATTTTGTGTATAAATATGTGATTCTTCAGATGTTGTATTAGTCTATGCCTGATGAAGAGACCTGAGTAGTCTCGAAAGCTTGCAATTTGTTACCATCTTTTCAGTTAGCCATTAAAAGGTATCAACCACAGAGGACTCTCAAGTCTAAATTTTTCCATTGATATCAGAATTCTTTACTCCAGAGTGACCATGTAATCCTCAGCTCACTGTTGGGTTCGCTCAAATCTGTGTATAAAATCGATGACTGCAATGTGTGATAAAAATCATATTGCAGTCGCACCAAAAAGGTTATTAAATGTATCAGTGTTCATCTGCAAGTTTTTCTTCATCTGGAATTGGGGTGAAGAAAAATTGCAGCATGCTGCATATGGCCTCTTAAATGAGAAAAAAAAATCGCACAGCACACATACCATGCATGTACTGTCCTATTTTTATTCACACATCTCATAGGAAATCTGACATTTCATCAGCCAAGTACAGTAAATTCACAGCGAGAACCGTCAGAATAAATAGAAAGATATCAGTGAGATATATAATTAGTGCAATGCATGTGCAGCTTATTGTACATGTACTGAGCTAATAAATAAATGAAAAAAAATTGTGGGGTCCCCTTTGCCCCTATTTTTAATTAGCAAAGGCTAACCACACAGCTGGGGGATATTAATAGGCTGGGAAAGGGCCATGGATATTGCCCCCCTCCCAGACTAACAACACCAGCCCTCAGCCACCCCAAAAATGGTGCATGCATTAGATGCGCTAATTCTGGCTCTTAGCCTTGGCTCTTACTGATTGCCCTGATGAATTGGCAATCGGGGTAATGGTTTTGGGGTTGATGTCAGCTGTGTAATGTACACTGACATTAAGTCCAGGGGTTAATAATGGAGAGGCGTCTATCAGACATCAAGCCCCAGGGTTCGTAATGGAGAGGTGTCTATCAGACATCAAGCCCTGGGATTAGTAATGAAGAGGGGTCTATCAGACATCAAGCCCTGGGGTTAGTAATGGAGAGGGGTCGATCCAGGACCGGCGTCAGCACCCGGCATACCCGGGCAAGTGCCGGTGCCTTGAGCAGGCGGGGGGCCCACTCGCCGTCGGGCACCCCGGCGCCCGTTAGGGGAGGAGAGTGGTGTCAGCGCCGCCACTGGCCCCCCCCGCTTGCTCAGGGCCCCGGCAGCAGCTGGCACAATACTTACCTCTCCCCGTGCCTCCGCTGCCGCAGCTTCGGGCTCCAGGGGGCGCCTGCGCTTCCTCTCACAGCGCCGCTGAATGACGTCATCATTCAGCGGCCGGCTGTGGCAGAGAGTGCGCGGACTCCGGACAGGTGAGATGTGTCTGTGTGTGTGTGTATGTGTCTGTGTGTATCAGTGTGTGTATGTAGTGCGGTGCTGTGTGTGTGTGTATGTGAGAGAGTGCTGGTGTGCTGCGGTGCTGTCTGTGTGATGGTGGTGGGGGAGGGCAGTGATGATGATGATGGCAAGGCATTGATGAAAATGGGGAGGCGATGATGATGATGGGGAGGCAATGATGATAATGGGGAGGCAATGATAATGATGGGGAGGCAATGATGATGATGGGCAGGCATTGATGATAATGGGGAGGCAATGATCATGATGGGGAGGCGATGATGATAATGGGCAGGTATTGATGATGATGGGGAGGCGATGATGATGATGATGGGCAGGCATTGATGATAATGGAGAGGCAATGATGAAAATGATGGGGAGGCAATGATGATGATGAGGAGGCAATGATGATGATGAGGAGACAATGATGATGAGGGGCAGGCATTGATGATGATGAGGAAGCCATGATGATGATGGGGAGGCAATGATGATGATGGGGAGACAATGATGATGATGGGGAGGCAATGATGATGATGGGGAGGCAATGATGATGATGGGGAGGCAATGATGATGATGGGCAGGCATTGATGATAATGGGGAGGCAATGATGATGATGGGGAGACAATGATGATGATAATGGGGAGTCTTTCCACAGTGCCCTTTCCTGAGCCGTAACAGTGCAGAACGCAGCACAGTGCAGAGGAGAGCTCCATATTTTGTATGGAGCATTATATGGGGACCAGTATCCTGTATGGAGCATTATATTGGGTCCAGTATTCTGTATGGAGCATTATTTTGGGTCCAGTATTCTGTATGGAGTATTATATGGGGGATGGGGGGGTGACATCCTGCATGGGGTATTATATGGGTGATGAGGGGGAGGCTATGTGGTGCCCATAATATTGCATGGAGGACTGTACTGTCCAGTCTGTACTGTGCGCTGCGAGGATTTGGCGGTTTTTGAGCTATTGTACAATTTACAATAGATATCACTCATGTAATGGAAGAAGTGAAGTATTGGGCATTGTACTGTACCTATATTTCTCTGCCGTATCTGTGCATCATGAATCGTGGTCTGTGTTAAAGGGGCCCACTGAGGCTCTTTCGCCCGGGGCCCATAAAAACCTGAAGCCGGCCCTGGGTCGATCAGACATTAAGCCCTGGGGTTAGTAATAGAGAAGGGTCTATCAGACATCAAGCCAAGGGGATAGTAATGAAGAGGGGTCTATCAGACATCAAGCCCTGGGATTAGTAAAGGAGAGGGGTCTAACAGACATCAAGCCCTGGGGTTAGTAAAGGAGAGGGGTCTATCAGACACCCCCATTATTAACCCTGTAGTCAAAAGAAATAAACACACACGTTCCTTGTGTGGTAAAAGTGATAAGGCAGCGTTATTCTTCGGATATAAAAAGAAGGAATCTCCAGCGATGAAGTCCAATGTAGAGTGAAATAAATAGAAACTTACTTTTATTTAATTAATATTAAAAAATGATGAATGTTCTGGTCACCAAAACAAATCTATTGAAGACAAACCAGCGCATTTCAGCCAGGAGCCTTAATCATGGTGTATAACAAATAGATGGGATTCCTATCTATGTGGCCGCCGTTCAGCTCAGGTGTAAAAGTGGATAATTGTTATGATATGGTAGCCGAGGAGGACAGTAACAAAAATAGCCAAGGCAGCCACTCACCCAGAGAGGTTGGTAACTAATGGATTGCTGAACCCTAAACTAACTGCACAACTAGAAGCAGCCGTGGGACGTACTACGATGACCTAGACGCCTCAACACAACTGGAGAGTTAGCTAAGCCTAGAGATAGAAAGGGGAAGTTAACTGCCCCAGAGTAGCGCCCCAAAGGAATAGGTAGCCCCCACACATATATTGGCAGTGAGACAAGATGAAATACAAACGCAGGCAGAAAATAGAGTAAGCAAACGCTGGGGCCCAGACCTGTCTAGATAGGACAGGACAGAAAAGAATACTTTCTGCAATCCAGCAAAACCCTAAGAAAAACTCCAACACTTCTGATTCCAAAAATACTGAGACCATACGATTTATCCCCGCTATGTCAGAACTCTGGTGTGAACAGGTAGCTACCCAGCAGCCACTGAAATAACAGGGACTGAGCAAATGAACAGAGATAACTGAGAAACAGAGACCAGCAGGGGGACCCAGCTGACCTCACTCAGAAGGCAGAAAAACAAAAGAAAACAAAATCACAGAAACAAGCAGAAAATAGCTTATCTGAAAGTTGCAGGAGCACGCAGCACGCTGACTTCCAAACTTGACCAGGAAGAGAAAACTAATCACCAGCGAGGATCATGGGAAAGTTACTCCCTTAAATCTCCCCAGTCATCACTCCCAGATCGTCTGCAGCTGGATCCTCAGCTGAAGGGCCTCTGTCAGTCAAGACAGCTTCATTAATATCAACAGCCACCAGAGGGAGCCCCAACTCAGAATCCATAGCATTCATAACAGATAATTAACTAACACCTGGGAGTTAACCCCGTGGAGTGCGAGGCAGACTACATGTATGAGGTCCGCTAAACAGATGAAATAAATAATGACATATAAAACAAGAAAATAATAATAGCAAACAACATACAGAAAAATAATTAACATCAATTACTTGGTTATATTGCGAGATCAGATCTTGTCTCATCTTCTTAGATATTTCTGTATGATGTGACCAGATATTGTGGACTGTTGGGTTAAGAATGTTATCAATGATTTATTATTACTTTTTTATAGCAGATTGTGTCTGTCCATTCTATTAACTGCTCTTTTCAGCCTGCGCTTCGTGTTTGAGTCTGTTCGCTATTTTGTTGGCCTCCGTGTCACCATCTTCTTGCAGTTCCTTCTGGTTCTAAGAAGCTCTTCAACTGGAATATTTTTGATGACATGTGGCGGATGGCAAGAACTAGCTTCCAGAATGGAGATGTGGTCCAGAGGCTTTTTATAAGGGGAATCACAATTTCCCTGTATTGTTATTCCCACATAAGGTTATATCCAGGTAACAGACTGACATAGAGGACAAATGATGTGTAAAAGAGAAATTATAATTATTAGCATTCATATATGAGACAAACTGATTAGCCTCCAGATCTGAACCTTTCCAGATGATTAAGTCGTCAATGTAGCGGCCACAAAATTCTATTTTGTCACAAAAAAAGATTTTTTTCAGAAAACAATGAATTTTCTTCTCAAACCGCTACACCTACATTAGCGAGGGACGGGGGGAATTTGCCTTCCATGATAACTCCTTTGGTTTATATGACGAAATTCCCAGCAAAGGAAAAATAGTTGTGAGTGAGCAAAAAGGAAACTGCCAGCAATAAAAAATTTTGTATTTATTTTTTTATATGTGTTGCATTTATCAAAAAAAACCTCAACATTGTGTGGAATAGAGGGGTATAAGTCAGTAACATGGCGGCTGTCAGAGGAGGGATAATGGTCCCTAGTAAAACCTGGCGATGCCATTGTAAGGGGCATTCTCCAAAATTCTATCCCACAGCCCCAATACCAGCAAGAATAGGTCTAAAAGGAGGGAGAAGATTGCTCTGTGTATTGTAAGGAGAGCATGATCAATCGGTAAAATAGGGTAATTATTAAATATTCAGAATATAAATACGCTCACTTGAAAGCTTTGATAATTCGGATTGGAGCTGTATAGTGGGGTCAGATTTCATATTAACATCAGAACGCTCGTCATTTAATATTTTCATATTCTTTCTGTAATTTAAGGAGGCATTGGAAATAACAATCCCCACTGTCTGCTCACCTAAGAGATCGTCATTGGCACTCAGTGGTTCCAGCGCTGCTCGTTGGGGGAACGATTATCTCTACCAGATCTATAGTTGTAAAGCTCCTGAAATTAATCGAACACTTGGGGTCGAGACTGGATGGGATACAAGGGTTGTGTGTAAGAAATGTGTCATTGAGAGAATCCTCCGCAATATTTGATTCAGATTCTAGATTTCTTAGGCCGGGGTCACACTTGAGTGTGTGATGCGAGAAACTCGCATGAGTCTCTCACATCAACACCCGGCACTGCCGCCAGCACTCACACCGGAGTATTTCTATGCAGCCGCACGCTCCGGTCCGAGTGCCGGCGGCAGTGCCGAGTGTTGATGTGAGAGACTCGTGCGAGTTTCTCGCATCATACACGCAAGTGTGACACTGGCCTTAATGATGGAATATGCCGAAGTTCAGGAAATGGTAAAATATTATTCTTACACATGGATGTATCCCTCTAGACTGCTGAAGATGTCCAGCATTACTATCAGAATCATTCCGAAAATTACATTTCATGTTACGTTTCTAGAGGATTTGTTAATGTCCAACAAAGTCTTAAAAATGTCAAATTTTCTTGTTGGAGAAAAGTCCAGTCCTTTTGATAATAAGGAATTCTGTGCTGACAAAAGAATCTAACCTGAGAGGTTCCAGACCGGACAGGTTAATGGCGATTCTTGCTCCCTTGTGGCTACCTCCTTGCCCTGTGTTTTCTGCCCGTCCTTCTATGTCGTTTTCTGCACTGGTGTATGATGAATTAGTTTCCCTAGGATTAGCCTCCTGTTCTCTTACTGGGCCAATGGAGTCATCGGAAAGATCTTCTGAAGAAAAGTGAGAATTTGAGGATGCTGCGGACAGATTGAGATTATTAAGGCTGACTTACTGTCCCTCTCTATTTTTATATCTGTTATATGTTCGGTTCTTCAAAATTGAGGTACGAGGTTCATTGAATTTCCACGTTTATTCCTCATTACTCTCTCGTGTGTCTTTCAAATTTAGGTTTTGTAAACTTGAGATAGAATCTCCCAAGACTTGTAGATCTTTAAGCTTTTTGTGATTAGCTTGGATAAATTCATCTGTGTTGGTAAAAGATTTCAGAGAAGATTGGATTATACTAATATCTTCTTTAATGTTATTTAATTCCGATTCTTCGTGCTTAACTATGAGTTCCATGAATTTGATAGAATAGAATGACAGAATCTGGTTCCAATCAAGTAAGAAAGTCTCAGTATACACAAAAGTGGCGTTCTTATTGATCCGCAGGCCGATGGGAATCATATTTTTTGGAGATGTAGGATTTGAGTGAGGTACAGTCCCACTATAATTTCATCTTTTTTTATCTTGTTTTCCAACTGTTTCATCAATGCAGCAATATTTCTGTCCAAAGGAAATTCTATGGGGCCAGTTACACTGTGATGTGGTTTATCAAAAATAGAAAACTTGTCAAGGCGATCAGTATCGTTATTCATATCTTTGAAACTAATGTCTGAAGTGGGATCCATGGATGCAAATCATGGAAAAAACTCTAAGCACTGGAGCAAAGACTATGACTTATCAAGAGACAAAGACAAGGAGATGGAAAATGGAAAGTCAGCTCACCACATCCGCATGCACCTTACGCCCCAGTCTTGGGTGTAACCTTCAGAGGAGGAAGGAATCTCCAGCGATAATGTCCAATGTAAAGAGGAATGTATAAAAAAAATGATAAATGTCCTGGTCACCAAAATAAATCCATGGAAGGCAAACCAACGCATTTCAGCCAGGAACCTTAATCATGGTGTATAACAAATAGACGGGATTCATATCTGCCGCTCAGCTCAGGTGTAAAAATGGGTAATGAACTAACATCTGGGAGTTAACCCCATGGAGGTACTCTAGATGTATGAGATCCTTTACACAGATGAAAGACATAATGTCATAAAACAAGAAAATAATAATAGCAAACAACATACAGAAAAATAATTAAAATCAATGACTTAGTTATATTGGGAGATCAGATCTTGTCTCATGTTCACACCACAGGGACCCACATTTGTAATTTAAAGATCCAAAATGATTCCCTATTTCATAGTTTTGTTTAAGATCTCCTCCTCTTTTTGGTTTAAATACTTTTTCAATGTCAGAAAATGTAAAGGAACTGGTATTCTGTAGAAGAGAGAACCAGGCTGCAAGTGCTGCTGAAGCGCCGGGTCCAGAATTGTTGGGGCCAAACCTCCTGTTACAGCAGGGAAGGAAATTGAGGACGGCAGAGACCCATGACCTGCAGAGGGGGCGTGGTGAGTCAGGGGAGTATAAGGAGGTTTGCGTGGGAAAAGAGAGGGCTTCCCACCGGAGGGCGGAGTGAGAGAGGACCTGCGCCGCGAAGAGCAATAGGCCGCGCGGCAGTGATAAGGGTCTTGTGCAGTGAGGACTCGGGGAGCGTCGCCGAGTGTGCAGGTCGGAGCACGCCGAGTGGGAGTTCGTTGGGAAAGACTCCTGGCCGCAGAGCACAGATCCAGGACGGGCGCAGTAAAGACTCACAAGTACCAGCAGGCGTGCAGCAGAGCACTGCAGTGCAGCTATCCAGGTACCAGCGTGTGTGCTGAGAGTCAGGCGCCAAGTGAAGCGCTGCGGTGCGGGCATCCAGGTATTGGCAGATGCACAGGAAAGCACACGCAGAGTAGAGGCTTGTGCAGAGCCTCACTCTTCAGCTCTGCAGTTCAATGGACTAGGGGATCAACGGGCAAAACAGGTGACCGCCTGCTGCCGCCAGAAGCGGGACCATGTGCTAGGAGGGGAAGCCTGAAGACCCAGCACCGGCCTCCACCGGCATCCCATCACCCATCGGATTGCAAGCGTGTAAAGGACAGCGGAGTCACAATAAGTTGAACCTGATAAAAAAAAACTGTTGAGTTAAAATAACCCTTCCACTGTTATAATAATAATAATAATAATAATAATAATCTTTATTTATATAGCGCCAACATATTCCGCAGCGCTTTACAGTTTAACAGTTTCAGAACACAAGTCATAAGTAGCAACGTTAACAATACAATAATTAAAGCAAAATAAGATGAGATGACCCTGCTCGTGAGAGCTTACAATCTACAATGAGGTGGGGGAAATACAAAGTACAGGTGTGTATATACAATGGTGCATTTACAATGATGGTCCAGCCATCTTGAGGGAGTGAGGGATGGATGGAGATAGTGAATGGGCTACACACACACACTTACACATAGAATGACTTTGATTAGTGAATGTGATAGGCCGCTCTGAACAAATGTGTTTTGAGGGAGCGCCTGAAACCATGCAAATTGTGGATAGTCCTAATTTCTTGGGGTAGAGCATTCCAGAGGATTGGCGCAGCGCGGGAGAAGTCGGGAGTGGGAGGTACGGATTGGTGCAGAGGTTAGTCGAAAGTTGTTTGCAGAGCGCAGCAGTCGGTTAGGCCGATAGATAGAAATGAGGGAGGAGATGTAGGGGGGTGCTGCACTGTGGAGAGCTTTGTGGGTGAGAACCAGTACTTTGAATTGGATCCTATAATGAATGGGCAGCCAGTGTAAGGACTGGCGAAGAGCGGATGCGTCCGAGTACCGATTAGCCAGATGGATTACCCTGGCTGCTGCATTAAGGATGGACTGGAGAGGGGATAGTCGAGTAATGGGGAGGCCAAGTAATAGTGCATTGCAGTAGTCCAGGCGGGAGTGGATCAATGCACTGTTAAAGTGGTTTAACCCCTTGTTGGCTCCCTGTGAGCAGAACCCCTATTGTGTTAAGTAAACCACACCCTTGTTAACCCTTGCTCTGCGCCTCTGTGTTACTGCATCCTTTTACCTGCTTTACAATTCTTCTGATGATTTTGGGAGAAGTGTTTGGAAACTGCTGAGGTGTGAACAGCTGTAGAGCCGACCGCATTGGATAAATGTCTTCTGATGCTTCATTCTTCGGGTCAGTATGATTACAGCGATGCCAACATAACATAGTAACATAGTTATTAAGGTTGAAGGAAGACTTTAAGTCCATCTAGTTCAGCCCATATCCTATCCTAACCTGCCCTAACATGTTGATCCAGAGGAAGGCAAAAAAAAACCAAGTGGCAAACAGAAAGCTTCACATTGGGGAAAAAAATTCCTTCCCGACTCCACATACGGCAATCAGACTAGCTCCCTGGATCAACGCTGTATCTAGGAAACTAGTGAATATAGCCTGTAATATTATACTTTTCAAGAAAGGCATCCAGTCCCTTCTTAAATTTTAGTAGGGAATCACTCAGTACAACATTAGACGGCAGAGAGTTCCATAGTCTCACTGCTCTTACAGTAAAGAATCTGCATCTGTGATTATGGCTAAAACTTCTTTCCTCCAGACGTAGAGGATGCCCCCTTGTCCCCGTCACAGGTCTAAGAGTAAAAAGATCATTAGAAAGGTTTCTGTACTGTCCCCTCATATATTAATACATTGTAATAAGATCACCCTAAGCCTTCGTTTTTCAAAACTAAATAACCCCAAGTGTAATAACCTGTCTTGGTATTACAGACCCCCCAGTTCTCTAATAACCTGTCTTGGTATTACAGACCCCCCAGTGCTCTAATAACCTGTCCTGGTATTGCAGACCCCCCAGTGCTCTAATAACCTTGGTCGCTCTTCTCTGCACCCGCTCCAGTTCAGCTATGTCTTTCTTATACACCGGAGACCAGAACTGCACACAGTATTCTAAGTGTGGTCGCACCAGTGACTTGTATAGAGGTAACATTATGTTCTCCTCATGAGCATCTATGCCTCTTTTAATGCATCCCATTATTTTATTTGCCTTGGCAGCAGCTGCCTGACACTGGCCACTAAATGTGAGTTTGTCATCCACCCATACACCCAGGTCTTTTTCAGTGACAGTTTTGCCCAGTGTTTTACAATTAAGCACATAATTATACATCTTGTTTCTTCTACCCAAGTGCATGACCTTACATTTATCCCCATTAAAGCTCATTTGCCATTTATCAGCCCAAGCTTCTAGTTTACATAAATCCTCCTGTAATATAAAATTATCCTCCTCTGTATTTATTACCCTGCAAAGTTTAGTGTAATCTGCAAATATTGAAATACTGCTCTGTATGCCCCCTACAAGGTCATTAATAAATATGTTAAAGAGAAGCGGCCCCAATACTGACCCCTGTGGTACCCAACACCGACCCCTGCGGTACCTGACACCAGCCCCTGTGGTACCCAATACCGGCCCCTGCGGTACCCAACACCGGCCCCTGCGGTACCCAATACTGACCCCTGTGGTACCCAATACTGACCTCTGAGGTACCCAATACCGGCCCCTGCGGTACCCAACACTGGCCCCTGCGGTACCCAACACCGGCCCCTGCGGCACCCAACACCGACCCCTGCGGTACCCATTACTGACCCCTGAGGTACCCAATACCGGCCCCTGCGGTACCCAACACCGACCCCTGTGGTACCCAATACTGATCCTTGTGGTACCCAATACTGACCCCTGAGGTACCCAACACCGACCCCTGCGGTACCCAACACCGACCCCTGTGGTACCCCACTGCTAACCGTGACCCAGTCCGAGTGTGCTTCATTAATAACAACCCTTTGTTTTCTATCCATGAGCCAGTTCTTAACCCACTTACACATATTTTCCCTCTCCCCAATGTTCTCATTTTATGTATCAGCCTTTTGTGTGGCACCGGATCAAAAGCTTTTGAGAAGTCCATGTACACCACGTCCACTGCGCTCCCTTGGTCCACACTCATATCTTGTTTTTATGTTTTGGCGCTTTTACACAGTATAAAATATTGAAAAACTGGGTCTGAACTGAAAAAGTAAGTTGATGTGTATGCAAAATGTAAATGCATATCAAACACATGACCATTATACAGAGAAAACAAAAAACAAGAAACAAATATCCTAAAATAAAACAAAATAAAAAATATATTGCAAAACATGCATGAAGTTGTAATGATAATAATAAGGGTATTTGGTAAACATAATTTTGATCAAAAGAATGTACAAGCCATCCCGCCACGTCAAGGCAACCCTCTGTGGGACAGTCCTACTCTAATATTAAAAACCTTTCCACTTGTCAAGTGACGTAAATGTGAACAAGGCAGAGGGACTGAACCCACCAGTTGAAGCATAGGCCAGACAGGCGGGATGGCTTGTACATTCTTTTGATCAAAATTATGTTTACCAAATACCCTTATTATTATCATTACAACTTCATGCATGTTTTGCAATATATTTTTTATTTTGTTTTATTTTAGGATCTTTTTTTCATAGTATAAAATATTGTATAGAAAAAATAATTATTTTTGCATCCCTTTATTCTCAGAGCCATAACGTTTTGATTTTTCCACTGATGGAGCTGTTTCACGGCTTGTTTTTTGTGGGAAACAATGACATTTTCAGAGATACCATTTGTATTTACATTTGTCTTTTTGATCGCGTTTTATTACACTTTTTGTTTGGCAATATGATGATAAAGCATGCTTTTTTTCCATTATTTATATTTTTTACGGTGTTCACTGAAGGGGTTAACTAGTGGGGTAGTTTTATGGAGCAGTTCCTCATGGACATGGCAATACCAAATATGTGTACTCTTTTTGTTTGTTTCTGTTTTTACATGAAAATAGAAATTTATCAGTACAATATATATTTTTTTATTATTTATAATTTTCTTTAAAAAATATTTTTACTTTTTTTTTTACTTTTTTACTTTGTCCCACTATGGGACGCACGAGCATTGCAATGGATTTAAACTGTCAGTGCTGCACGGACACAAGCCCCTGAGACCGTGATCTGCGCGTGGTCTGTGGGACTTGCCATAGCCTCCTGACCCAGATGTTATCATTATGACATCGGGTCACCACGGCAATGATCAGGTCCTCTGCTATGACTTCATGGGGGCGCTGATCGGAATGCAGAGGGGGCTAATAACCTCAGTGACACATATCTCCCCTCCAGTACCTTGATAATGACTCTATTATCTATCTATCTAGTATCTATCTATTATCTATCTATCATCTGTCTATATTTATATATAACGTTGTTTTATTAGTTAGATAACTAGATATAGAGAATGTAAAAGCTGATGATAAAAGCGCATTGCTTTCACATGTCATACAGATCACATAAGAATACTAGGTGAGACAAAAAAACATGTCACTCGCCTGACACTTTCCAACTTTTCTGGCTGAGAATCTCAGCTATTTTATATACGCATATGTGAGCGCACCCCTGTCTGATGCCTTTACTCCAGAATGACAGTCGCACTTGGTCATGCAAGTCAATGAGTCATTGAAAATATTGGGCTGCTCTTGGATGACATCTCAGTGCAGTCCAATTTCCACACACTCACAGAATGGAGACGATGGAGGAATTTTTTTTCCATCTTCTCATTTGAGAAAATCGGATCACACTACGATTATACTCTGACCAGTGTTGTGAATGCCCTGGAATCTGAGTTGGGGCTCCCTCTGGTGGCTGTTGCTATTAAAAAAGCTGCCTTGACGGACAGAAGCCTTTCAGCTGAGGATCCAGCTGTGGATGATTGGCAATCTGGGAGTGATGACTGGGGAGATTTAAGGGAGTAACTTTCCCATGATTCTCGCCAGTGATTAGTTGTCTCTTCCTGGTCCAGTTTGAAAGTCAGCTTTCTGCTGCCTACTGCAACTTTCAGATAAGTTATTTTCTGCTTTTTTCAGTGGTTTTGTTTTCTTTTGTTTTTCTGCTTTCTGAGTGAGCTCAGCTGGGTCCCCCTGCTGGGGCCTGCGCTGGTCTCTGTTTCTCAGTTATCTTGGTTCATTTGTTCAGTCCCTGTTATTTCAGTGTCTGCTGGGTAGCTACATGTTCACACCAGAGGTCTGATATAGCTGGGAGAGATCGTTTGGTCTCAGGGTTTTTTTGGAATCAGAAGTGTTGGAATTTTTCCTAGGTTTTTGTTGGATTGCAGAAAGTATTCTTTTCTGTCCTGTCCTATCTAGACAGTTTTGGGCCCCAGCGTTTGCTTACTCTATTTTCTGCCTGCGTTTGTGTTTCATCTTGTCTCACCACCAATATATGTGTGGGGGCTACCTATTCCTTGGGGCGCTACTCTGGGGCAGTTAGCTTTCCCCTTTCTATCTTTAGACTTAGCTAACTCTTCGGCTGTGTCGAGGCGTCTAGGTCATCGTAGGTACGTCCCACGGCTGCTTCTAGTTGTGCGGTTAGTTTAGGGGTCTGCAATCCATTAGTTACCAACCTCTCTGGGTGACTGGCTGCCTTGGCTATTTTTGTTACTGTCCTCCTCGGCTACCAAATCATAACAGAATCACCGGCCTAACCGTAATCCTAAGGTACTCAAAGGAAGGAAAGAATAGTAAAAAAAAAAAAAGGGGTTGTCAGAATTTTTTATATATTTTTTCTTTTTCTCTGGGGGCTGTAGGAGGACTTTTTCTTCAATGGAAATTAAGCATTTATCCGATAGTGTTGAGCAGCTCGCTGCTGAAGTTCGGAGTATTTCTACCTATCTCATTCGGTTGTCTGCTGCAGAACCTAAGATCCCTATTCCTGATTTATTTTTGGGGATCGGTGTAAATTCTTGAACTTTAAGAATAATTGTAAATTGTTTTTTCCCTTGAAACCTAATTCCTCAGGGAACTCGGTGCAGCAGGTTAAAATTGTCATCTCTCTCCTGTGCGGCGACCCTCAGGACTGGGCCTTTTCCCTGACACCTGGGGATCCTCTTTTGGCTAATGTTGATGCATTTTTTCAGGCTCTGGGATTATTGTATGATGAACCTAATGTTATTGATCAAGCTGAGAAAATCTTGTTGGCATTGAACCAGGGTCAGGAAACAGCAGAGTTATATTGTCAGAAATTCCGAAAGTGGGCAGTCCTTACTAAATGAAATGATGATGCCCTAGCGGCTCTTTTCCGGAAAGGGCTGGCAGAGACCGTAAAAGATGTTATGGTGGGATTTCCTGTTTCCTCGGGGCTCAACGATTCTATGTCATTGGCTATTCAAATTGACCGACGCTTGCGTGAACGTAAAACTGTGCGAGAGGTGGTGTTGCCCCTGAGCCCATGCAGGGTGATGGGGTTGTTTCTGGGGCTCAGCGTTGAGAATTTCGGAAGTGTAATAAGTTGTGTTTTTATTATGGAGACGCTTCTCAAACTATTTCCGTCTGCCCTATGCGGGGAAGACGTTTTTCGCGTTCATTTGTTTTGGGCAATGTACAGTCTAAATTACTCTTGACTGTTACCTTGATCTGCTCCTTGTCCACATTTTCTGCTAAGGCTTTTGTTGATTCAGGAGCAGCCCTGAACCTGATGGATTATAACTTTGCCAAACGTTGTGGTTTTCACATGGTACCCCTGTGGAAACCTATTCCTTTGCTGGGCACTGATTCAACCCCTTTGGCGGAGAATAAACCCCAGTTTTGGACCCAGGTGATAATGTGTGTAGCCCCGGACCACCAAGAGAATTGTAAATTTTTAGTGTTGCATAATTTGCATGACATTATTATGCTGGGTTTTCCTTGGTTGCAGACCCATAATCCTGTTCTGGATTGGAAGTCTGTGTCTGTTGGGGTTGTCAATGTGTTCATGGTGACACTCCTGTGTTTTCTACCTCTCCCCAGCCTCAGGAGATCCCCGGCTATTTGGCTGATTATTCTGATGTGTTTAGTGAGAGTAAGTTTGCATCCTTGCCTCCTCATAGGATTCCCAAGGGTCGGCTCTTCAATTTGTCTGTACCTGAGCATGATGCTATGCGATCTTATATCAAGGAGTCATTCGAGAAGGGTCATATTAGACCGTCCTCTTCACCCTTGGGTGCCGGCTTTTTCTTTGTGGCCAAAAAGGATGGTTCATTGAGACCATGTATTGACTATCATCTCCTTAATAAGATCACTGTTAAATATCAGTATCCGTTACCCCTGATTTCCGATTTATTCTCCCGAGTGAAAGGTGCTAGTTGGTTTACCAAGCTTGACCTTAGGGGGGCGTTTAATCTTATTCGCATTAAGCACGGGGATGAATGGAAGATGGCGTTTAATACCCCTGAGGGGCATTTTGAGTACCTAGTGATGCCTTTTGGGCTCACTAATGCCCCTTCCGTGTTCCAATCTTTCATGAGCGATATTTTCCGGGATTTTGTGGATACGTTTCTGATCGCCTATTTGGGCGATATTTTGATTTTTTCTAATGACTGGGATTCTCATGTGGAACATGTTCGGATGGTGTTCCGTATTTTGAGAGAAAATGCTTTGTATGTCAAGGGATCAAAATGTCTCTTTGGCGTACAGAAGTTTTCGTTTTTGGGATTCATTCTATCTCCGTCTGCTATTGAAATGGACCCAGTCAAGGTTCAAGCCATTTCTGATTGGGTTCAGCCCACTTCATTGAAGGCTCTTCAGAGATTTTTGGGTTTTGCTAATTTTTACAGTAAATTTATAAGTAATTTTTCTGGTATTGTGAAACCACTGACTGATTTGACCAAAAAGGGCTGTGATGTGGTGAATTGGTCTCCTGAGGCAGTTTCAGCATTTCAGGAGCTTAAGCGGAGATTCACTTCTGCTGCGGTTCTGCGGTAACCTGATGTTTCTCTCCAATTTCAGGTGGAAATAGATGCTTCTGAGATTGGGGCAGGAGCCATTTTGTCCCAAAGGGATCCTGTAACCTCTAAGATTAACCCTTGTGCCTTCTTCTCCCGAAAGTTTTCCCCAGCTGAACGTAATTATGATGTGGGGAATCGGGAATTATTGGCTATGAAGTGGGCGTTCGAAGAGTCGAGACATTGGTTAGAGAGCCAAACATCAAGTTGTGGTCCTCACTGACCACAAAAACTTGATCTATCTCGAATCAGCTAAGCGATTGAATCCTAGACAGGCCAGGTGGGCCTTGTTTTTCACGCGTTTTAACTTTGTGGTCTCCTTTTTCCCGGGTACTAAGAATGTTAAGGCGGATGCCCTCTCTAGGAGTTTCCTTGCGGATTCTCTTGATGTGAATGAGCCTACGGCCATTCTGAAGGAGAGTGTGGTTCTTTCCGCTATCTCACCCTTTTTGAGACTGGCCCAGGAGCAATTTCAGGGGACAAACCTGAACGTTGCCCTGTGGGGAAATTGTATGTCCCAGACTAATGGAGGAAGAAATTATGTCTGAAGTTCATTGCTCTGCGTTGGCTGGTCATCCCGGTATTTTTGGTACTAGAGATTTGGTGAGTCGGTCCTTTTGGTGGCCTACTTTATCTCATGATGTCAGGAATTTTGTGCAGTCCTGTGGGACTTGTTCTCGGTCCAAACCTTGCTCTCATTCTAGTGGATTGTTAATGCCATTGCC
Organism: Oophaga sylvatica; assembly: GCA_033576555.1. Classification (NCBI taxonomy): domain Eukaryota; kingdom Metazoa; phylum Chordata; class Amphibia; order Anura; family Dendrobatidae; genus Oophaga; species Oophaga sylvatica. Next base: position 68,934 of record JARQOD010000777.1, on the reverse strand, counting down.
TGTGCCCAGGAGGCCATGGATCCATATCTCTATGGATTTTATTTCCGACCTCCCTGTCTCTCAGAGAATGACCATTATCTGGGTGATCTGTGATAGATTTTCCAAGATGATCCATCTTGTGCTACTGCTGAAGTTGCCATCCTCTTCCGAGTTGGTGCCCTTGTTTTTTCAGCAGGTGGTTCGGTTGCACGGCATTCCGGAAAACATTGTGTCTGACAGAGGAGTTCAATTTGTTTCCAGATTTTGGAGGACCGTTTGTTCTAAACTGGGAGTTCAGCTGTCTTTCTCCTCTGCATTTCACTCTCAGACCAATGGGCAAACTGAGAGAACAAACCAGACCTTGGAAACTTATTTGAGATGTTTTGTGTCTGCTGATCAAGATGACTGGGTTTCTTTTTTGCCTTTGGCTGAATTTTCTCTAAATAATAGGGCTAGTTATTATTATTATTCATTTTTATAGCGCCATTTATTCCATGGCGTTTTACATGTGAGAGGGGGCGAATATAGGCAAGTACAATAAATATGAGCAATACAGGACACACATAAGTACAAAAGGAGAGAGGACCCTGCCCGCGAAGGCTCACAATCTACAGTTCTGCCACTTTGATGTCCCCTTTTTTCTGCAATTTCGGGTTTCATCCTCGATTTTCTTCATGGCAGGTGGAGGCTTCTGTCTGTCCGGGTTTTGACTCTATGGTGGAGAGAATACAGCAGATTTGTGATCAAGTAGTGGATAAGTTGTCTCTCTCTCAGGAGAGGGCCCAGTGGTTTGCCAACCGGCATAGGACTGATGGTCCTCAGTTTAAAGTGGGCGACATGGTGTGGTTGTCCTCAAGAAATATCCATATGAAGGTTGCGTCTCCAAAATTTAAGCCAAGGTTCATTGGACCTTATAAGATCTTGGAAATTCTTAATTCCGTTTCCTTCCGTTTGGCTCTTCCAGGGGCGTTTAAGATTCACAACGTCTTCCACAAATCTTTATTGAAAAGGTTTGTTGAGCCAGTGGTTCCTATGGCTGTGCCCCTGAGCCTGTTTTGGTTGAGGGCAATCTGGAGTATGAAGTGAAGAAGATATTGGATTCTCGTCTGGCTTGACGGAGACTCCAGTACTTGGTTAAGTAGAAAGGTTATGGTCAGGAGGACAATTCTTGGGTGTTTGCTTCTGACATTCATGCTGAGAGATTGGTTCGCGCCTTTCACCGGGCTCACCCTGATCAGCCTGGTGGCGCAGGTGAGGGTTCGGTGACCCCTCCTCAAGGGGGGGTACTGTTGTGAATGCCCTGGATTCTGAGTTGGGGCTCCCTCTGGTGACTGTTGATATTAATGAAGCTGCCTTGACAGACAGAGGCCCTTCAGCTGAGGATCCAGCTGCAGACGATTGGCAATCTGGGAGTGATGACTGGGGAGATTTAAAGAAGTAACTTTCCCATGATCCTCGCCGGTGATTAGTTGTCTCCTCCTGGTCCAGTTTGGAAGCCAACTTTCTGCTGTCTCCTGCAACTTTCATATAAGCTATTTTCTGCTTGTTTCTGTGGTTTTGTTTTCTTTTGTTTTTCCTGCCTTCTGTGTGAGGTCGGCCGGGTCCCCCTGTTAGGGCCTGCACTGGTCTCTGTTTCTCAGTTATCTTGGTTCATTTGTTTAGTCCCTGTTATTTCAGTAGCTGCTGGGTAGCTACCTGTTCACACCAGAGTTCTGATATAGCGGGGACAGATCTTGTGGTCTCAATATTTTTTGGAATCAGAAGTGTTGGAATTTTTCCTAGGGTTTTGCTGGATTGCAGAAAGTATTCTTTTCTGTCCTGTCCTATCTAGACAGTTTTGGGCCCCAGCGTTTGCTTACTCTATATTCTGCCTGCATTTGTGTTTCATCTTGTCTCACCGCCAATATATGTGTGGGGGCTACCTATTCCTTGGGGCGCTACTCCGGGGCAGTTAGCTTTCCCCTTTCTATCTTTAGACTTAGCTAACTCTTCGGCTGTGTCGAGGCGTCTAGGTCATCGTAGGTACGTCCCACGGCTGCTTCTAGTTGTGCGGTTAGTTTAGGGGTCTGCAATCCATTAGTTACCAACCTCTCTGGGTGACTGGCTGCCTTGGCTATTTTTGTTACTGTCCTCCTCGGCTACCATATCATAACAGACCAGTGTGTGATTAGCATAATTGAACCGATTTTGTTGAATGGCAAAAAATACGCTCGTCTGCACCTAGCCTAAGGCAGATAGATGAAGCTGCAACCCATAATGAGGTCCTTCTTATGGAGGACTAACTACCCGGATATTAATTGGGAAACAGAGACCGGCAAAACCCATAAAGGCAACAGGTTTCTGCTAATAACCAAGAAAAATTATCTTTCACAATTGGTGCAGAATCCACCAGAGGAGCAGCCCTTTTACACCTAATACTATCTAATAGACATGACAAAAACAAATCTGCAGGTCGTCGGGCATCTTGGAAATAGCGACCACAATATTGTACAGTTTCACTTGTCTTTCGCTAGGGGGACTTGTCAGGGAGTCACAAAAACACTGACCTTTAGGAAGGCAAAGTGTGACCAGCTTAGAGATGCCTTTAATCTGGTTGACTGGGACAATGTCCTCAGAAATAAGAATACAGATAATAAATGGGAAATGTTTAAAAACATCCTAAAATGCCCCATAGATTATGCCCCCATATGATGCTCCATTGATTATGCCGCCATATGATGCTCCATAGATTATGCCGCCATATGATGCTCCATTGATTATGCCTCCATATGATGCTCCATAGATTATGCACCCATAAGATGACACTGCTGCTGCAAAAGAAAAAAAAATGACATACTCACCTCTCGTTGCTGGGGGCCAGGTGCCGGTGTCCTGAGCAGGCGGGGACACCGGCGCGCTATGGGGGACAGGTGCCGGTGTCACCGCTGGCTCAGGACCCCAGCACCTGAGATATTCACCTGTCCCCGGTCCACCGCTGCGCGCCGCTGTCTTCCGGGTCCTCCGGCAGTGAATGCTCAGGCAGAGGGCGCGGCGCGCACTAACTACATCATCGTGCCCTTTGCCTGAACATCACAGCCAGAGGACGCAGAGGAGAGAGCGGTGCGCAGCGGTGGACTGGGGACAGGTAAATATCGCATATACAGTCATAGACAAAAGTTTTGAGAATGACACAAATATTAATTTTTACAAAGTCTACTGCTTCACTTTTTCTAATGGCAATTTGCATATACTCCAGAATGTTATAAAGAGTGATCAGCTTAACAGCAATTACTTGTAAAGTCAATATTTGGCTAGAAAATGAACTTTATCCCCCAAAACACATTTCAACATCATTGCAGCCCTGCCTTAAAAGGACCAGCTAACCTCTTTTCAGTGATTGCTCCATTAACACAGGTGTGGGTGTTGATGAGGACATGGCTGAAGATCAATCTGTCATGATTAAGTAAGAATGACACCACTGGACACTTTAAAAGGAGGCTGGTGCTTGGCATCATTGTTTCTCTTCTGTTAACCATGGTTATCTCTAAAGAAACACGTGCAGTCATCATTTCAATGCACAAAAATGGCCTAACAGGGAAGAGTATCGCAGCTAGAAATATTGCACATCAGTCAACAATCTATCGCATCATCAAGAACTTCAAGGAGAGAGAGGTTCCATTGTTGCCAAAAAGGCTCCAGGGCGCCCAAGAAAGACCAGCAGGCGCCAGGACCGTCTCTTAAAAGTGTTTCAGCTGCGGGATCGGGCTACCAGCAGTGCAGAGCTTGCTCAGGAATGGCAGCAGTCAGGTGTGAGTGCATCTGCACGCACTGTGAGGCGGAGACTCTTGGAGCAAGGCCTGGTTTCAAGGAGGGCAGCAAAGAAGCCACTTCTCTCCAGAAAAAACATCATGGACAGACTGATATTCTGCAAAAGGTACAGGCAGTGGACTGCTGAGGACTGGGGTAAAGTTTTTTTCTCTGATGAATCCCCTTTTCGATTGTTTGGGACATCAGGAAAACACCTCATTCGGAGAAGACAAGGTGAGCGCTACCACCAGTCTTGTCTCATGCCAACTGTTAAGCATCCTGAAACCATTCATGTGTGGGGTTGCTTCTCAGCCAAGGGAATCGGCTCTCTCACAGTCTTGCCTAAAAACACAGCCATGAATAAAGAATGGTACCAGAATGTCCTCCAAGAGCAACTTCTCCCAACCCTCCAAGAGCAGTTTGGCGATCAACAATGCCTTTTCCAGCATGATGGAGCACCTTGCCATAAAGCAAAGGTGATAACTAAATGGCTCAGGGAACAAAACATAGAGATTTTGGGTCCATGACCTGGAAACTCCCCAGATCTTAATACCATTGAGAACTTGTGGTCAATCATCAAGAGAAAGGTGGACAAACAAAAACCTAAAAATTCTGACAAAATGAAAGCATTGATTGTGCAAGAATGGACTGCTATCAGTCAGGATTTGGTCCAGAAGTTGATTGAGAGCATGCCAGGGAGAATTGCAGAGGTCCTGAAGAAGAAGGGTCAACACTGCAAATATTGACTTGCTGCATTAACTCATTCTAACTGTCAATATAAGCTTTTGTTACTCATATGTTTGCAATTATATTTCTGTCTGTGATAAAAACATCTGTCAAACCAGAGGGCAGCAGATCATGTGAAAATATAATATTTGTGTCATTCTCAAAACTTTTGGCCATGACTGTACTTACCCCCTCCTGGTGCGTCTCTGCAGCCCCTCTTCTCCTGGTCTCCGGCAGCTATTCCTTCCTACAGCGGTCACGTGGTACCGCTCATTAAAGTCATGAATGCGCATATTCATGACTTTAATGAGCGGTACCACGTGACCACTGTAGGAAGGAGCCTGAGACTGTGGGAGAAGCAGGGGGCTGCAGTCGTGCCGGCGGGCGGGTAAGTATGATCTGACACCCACGCTCCCCTCCCCCCGCCGACCCCCAGGTATATGACTCGCGTATAAGCCGAGAGGGGGACTTTCAGCCTTAAAAAAAATGGGCTGAAAATCTCAGCTTATACACGAGTATATACGGTAAGTTGGAATCTTGGGGTGAAAGGTGGCAGATGGGGGTTTAACACTGATAAATGTAAGGTTATACACATGGGAAGAAGGAATCAATATCACCATTACACACTGAACGGGAAACCACTGGGTAAATCTGACATGGAGAAGGACTTGGCGATCCTAGTTAATGATAAACTTACCTGGAGCAGCCAGTGCCAGGCAGCAGCTGCCAAGGCAAACAGGATCATGGGGTGTATTAAAAGAGGTCTGGATACACATGATGGGTGCATTATACTGCCTCTGTACAAATCCCTGGTTAGACTGCACATGAAGGACTGTGTATAGTTTTGGGCACTGGTGCTCAGGAAGGATATAATGGAACTAGAGCGAGTACAAAGGAGGGCAACAAAATTAATAAAGGGAATGGGGAACTACAATACCCAGAGAGATTAGCAAAATTAGGGTTATTTAGTCTAGAAAAAAGATGACTGAGGGGCGATCTAATAACCATGTATAAGTTTATAAGGGGACAATACAAATATCTCTCCGAGGATCTGTTTATAGCAAGGAAGGTGACGGTCACAAGGGGGCATTCTCTGCGTCAGGAGGAGAGAAGGTCTCTCCACCAACACAGAAGAGGATTCTTTACTGTTAGGGCAGTGAGAATCTGGAATTCCTTGCCTGAGGAGGTGGTGATGGTGAACTCAGTCGAGGGGATCAAGAGAGGCCTGGATGTCTTCCTGGAGCATAACAATATTGTATCTTACAGTTATTAGGTTCTTTAGAAGGACGTAGATCTGGGGATTTATTCTGACGGAATATAGGCTGAACTGGATGGACACATGGCGTTTTTCGGCCTTGCTAACTATGTTATATCTAATAGAATTTATATATCCTTCTTAGGTAGCAATATTCACCAATGTTGCGGTATGTTTTCAGTTTGTTTGTCTTTTTTTCTCTACTTGATATATCTTTAACATAATTTATACTCTTTTCTCTGTATTATCTTAAATGCATCTGTGATCAACTTGGATATACAAGAGAGTTATTATAATTCTCTGGTTATTGTATGCAATGAGGCCCTGCGTGGCCCAAATGAATATTTGGTCTTTATGTTATGTTTTGTTATGTATAACCAATAAAATCTGATTAAGCTAAAAACAACTGAGTAGAGTTTAAAAAAATGCAATAATTTGACTGCTACATGCATGAACTGGCAAATGCTCGATCAACATACGTTAATATGGAAATCTCACTGTGCTAAAATAATAATAATAATAATTTTATTTCTATAGCGCCAACATATTCCGCCTCACTTTACATTATAGAGGGGACTTGTACAGACAATAGACATTACAGCATAACAATAAACACAGATCAAAGTAGATACCAAGAGGAATGAGGGCCCTGCTGCTCGCAAGCTTACAATCTATGAGGAAAAGGGGAGACACGGAAGGTGGATGGTAACAATTGCTTTCACTGTTCGGACCAGCCACAGTGTAAGAATCGGGTGTTCATGTAATTCTGCATGAACCAGTTAACAGCCTGAATATATAACAGTGCAGACACAGAGGGCTATTAAATGCATAAAGCGGGTGAGAACATAATACGAGGTACCTGATTATGGTAGAAAATTTTTGAATGGGCCAAGAGGGATAGTTGGGTTAATGCATTGAGGCGATAGGCCAGTCTGAACAAATATGTTTTTGCGGCACTCTTAAAACTGTGGGTATTGGGGATTAATCGTATTAACCTGGGTAGTGCATTCCAAAGAATTGGCGCAGCATGTGAAAAGTCTTGGAGACGGGAGTGGGAGGTTCTGATTATTGAGGATGCTAACCTCAGGTCATTAGCAGAATGGAGGGCACGGGTAGGATGGTAGACTGAGACGAGGGAGGAAATGTAGGGTGGTGCTGAGCCATGTAGTGCTTTGTGAGTGAGGGTAATAAGTTTGTACTGGATTCTGTAATGGATGGATAACCAGTGTAATGATTGGCACAAGGTAGAGGCATCGGTATAACGATTGGTGAGGAATATGATCCTGGCTGCAGCATTCAAGACAGATTGGAGAGGGGAGAGTTTGGTAAGAGGGAGACTGATTAGTAGAGAGTTACAATAGTCCAGACGAGAATGAATAAGAGAAACAGTAAGGGTTTTTGCAGAGTCGAAAGTAAGAAAAGGTCGAATTCTAGAGATGTTTTTGAGGTGCAGATAACAAGAGCGAGCCAGTGATCGGATGTGGGGGGTGAATGAAAGCTCAGAATCAAGTATGACCCCAAGACAGCGGGCATGTTGCTGGGGAGTAATGGTGGAACCACACACGGAGATGGCGATGTCGGGCAAAGGTAGGTTAGTAGAGGGAGGAAACACAAGGAGTTCCGTTTTTGACAGGTTCAGTTTGAGATAGAGGGATGACATGATGTTAGAGACAGCGGTAAGACAATCACTGGTGTTTTCTAAAAAGGCAGGCGTGATATCGGGAGAAGAAGTGTATAATTGGGTGTCATCAGCATAGAGAGGGTACTGGAAACCAAATCTACTGATTGTTGGTCCAATAGGGGCGGTATACAAGGAGAAGAGGAGGGGGCCTAGGACTGATCCTTGAGGAACCCCAACAGTAAGGGGAAGATGAGAGGAGGAGGAACCAGAAAAAGACACAGTGAAGGAACGGTGAGAGAGATAGGAGGAGAACCAGGAGAGAACGGTGTCCTTGAGGCCGATGGAGCGGAGCATAGTGAGGAGGAGCTGATGGTCCACAGTGTCGAATGCTGCGGAGAGATCCAAGAGAATTAGCATGGAGTAGTGACCATTAGATTTAGCAGTTAGAAGATCATTAGAGACTTTAGTGAGGGCAGTTTCAGTAGAGTGTAAAGAGCGGAAACCAGATTGAAGAGGGTCGAGAAGAGAGTTATCTGAGAGATAGCGAATAAGACGGGTGTGGACCAGGCGTTCCAGGAGTTTAGAGATGAAGGGAAGATTAGAGACCGGTCTATAGTTAGCGGCACAGTTTTGGTCGAAGGACGGTTTTTTAAGTAATGGATGTATAATGGCGTGTTTAAATGAGGAGAGAAAGATACCGGAAGAGACAGAGAGATTGAAAATTTTTGTTAGGTGAGAAGCAGGGGAAAGGGACTGCAGGAGATGTGATTGAATGGGGTCACTGGCGCAAGTAGTAGGGCGAGAAGATGCAAGGAGCCTGATTACTTCTTCTGTGACTGGATCAAAATCAGAGAGTGAGTTGGATGCAGTGGGGGAGGAAGGACAGTGCATGGTATGAGGGGATTGGGAGATAATTTCCTGTCGGATGTTGTCAATTTTTTCTTTGAAATAATTGGCCAGATCGTCAGCGCAGAGATCTGTGGTTGGGGCCTGCGCTTTTGGGTTGAGTAGGGAGTGAAAAGTGTCAGAGACGTTTAGGATTATTGGAAAGTGAGGTGATGAGGGTGTTGAAGTAGGTTTGTTTGGAGAGGTGAAGGGCAGAGTTGTATGTTTTAAGCATAAACTTGTAATGGATAAAATCTTCGGGTAGATTAGATTTTCTCCACAAACGTTTGGCGCACCTGGAGCACCGCTGCAGGAAACGTGTTTGCAGCGTGTGCCACGGTTGTCGGCATCTGTGTCGTATTGTTCTATGTATAGGAGGTGGAATTTCATCCAGGGCACTTTGCAGGGTTTCCTTGTAATGCTTCAGTGCAGAATCTGGACATGAGAGAGAAGAGATAGGGGCCAATGATGACTGCAAGTTCTTCAGAAGTTTCTGGGTGTTAATGGCTTGTATGTTTCTCTGCTTTCTGACCACAACCTGGCAGTTCTTGATAGAGAATGAAAGAAGATTATGGTCAGAGAGCGGGAGAGGGGAGTTTGTGAAATCATCCACTGAGCAAAGCCTGGAGAATACCAAGTCGAGGGAGTCCCCGTCTTTCTGCGTGGGGGAGTTAGTATGCTGCAAGAGGTGGAAAGAGGAGGTTAGAGATAAAAGGTGAGAAGAAGATGGGAGATAGTCCATATGAGAGAGCAGCAGCAGCGGTGGTGTCTGACTGCTGGATCCAGGTTTCATTAAAGGGAATCTGTCACCCCATTTTTGCCCTATGAGATAGAGCCACCGCCATCAGGGGCTTATCTACAGCATTCTGTAATGCTGTAGATAAACCCCCAATGTCACCTGAAAGTGAATAAAAACGAGTTATAATATACTCACCCAGGGGCTTTCCACCATCTGTTTGGATCCTTGTAGCGAAGCCGGCCTCTTCTTTCCGTCCCATCATGGCTCCTGCGCAGGCGCACTGCTCTGCCCTGGTGAGGGCAGAGCAGAGTACTACAGTGCGCAGGCGTCGGACCTCTCTGACCTTTCCCGGCACCTGCGCACTGTAGTGAGGGCAGAGCAGTGCGCCTGTGCAGGAGCCGCGATGGGACGGAAAGAGGCCGGCTTCGCTACAAGATGGGAGGCCCCAGACCAGATGGCGGAATGCCCCTGGGTGAGTATAATATAACTCGTTTTTCTTCACTTTGCAGAATGCTGTAGATAAGCCCATGATAGTGGTGGCCCTATCTCATAGGGCAAAAATGGGGTGACAGATTCCCTTTAAGAGCCAGGTTAAGAGAATTTGAAAGGAATAAGTCATGGATAAAGGGGAGTTTATTACACACTGAGCGAGAATTCCATAGGGCACAATTGAAAGAGAAAGAAGGCATGCAGGGAATATTAATAAGATTAGAGGGGTTTCTGAGTGTAGCAGTTGGAAGGTTTGACTTGCTATAACATGGGGGGCCGAGGTTTGGAGCAATATCTCCTGCGACTAAAAGAAGGAGGATAGAAAGAGTGAGCAGATGGTGAAGTGATTTGTGAGAGCGTCTGGTGTGTTGGATGGTGGGACTGAGTGGATTTGTGCTGTTTAGCAATGTGAAAAGAGCGTGAGTGCTATACGTAGGAGAGGAAAGGATAGAGGGGCCGATATGGAAGGAGTGTAAAGGGTTAATGCAAGGGCGGTGGATGTGAGTGAATGCAGCAGCCAGGAAATAAATTATACAAATGCATATGGTGAATATGTGACGTGATCCAAATGTAGAGGGAATAGATTTTTTAATTTGTCTTACCTGTCTCCTTCCCTGTCTAACTGCCATGTTTTAACTGTGGCATACTTTGATACATGTACTTCGATTACATGTGCATAAATGCTACCCCTGCATAAAATGCAGACTACGGGGCTTCACCAACCACCGTCCACCACATCAAATGCATCTTCTGCTTCTTCCTCCTTGTCACAGGTCTTCGGCCGCAGAACCTCCACTTGTTTACCCGCTACAGTTGGGATGACTGACACTGTCTCCCCTGCTGCCATTTCCTATGGTGGCTTACAGTTCTCCCATTCCCCAAGACCCGCAAACAGACATGGTGGTGGAGTTGGCATACTCCTGTCCCCACAATGAACTTTCCAGGTCATCCCCCCAATTCCATCACTCTCATTCCCTTCTTTTGAGGTCCACACCATCAGGCTCTTCCGTCCCCTCTCCCTCAGAGTAGCGGTCATATATCGGCCACCAAGCTCGCCCACCCAGTTCCTTGACCACTTCTCAGCCTGGCTGCCGCACTTCATGTCCTCAGAACTACCAACCCTTATCCTTGGAGACTTCAACATCCCCATTACCAGCCCTACTTCCACATCTGCATCTCAGCTTCTATCACTAACCACTTCTCTAGGCCTCTCACAGCTTTCAACCTCTGAGACACACAAGGATGGTAACAGCCTTGACCTGGTCTTTGTCCGCCTCTGTTCAATCTTCCACCTAAATAACTCACCGCTTCCACTCTTTGACCACAACATGCTCTCTTTCACCCTCACAAATCCTCGACCACCCCAGCGCACTCCTACCTACCACACATTCAGAAATCTACAAGCCATTAACCCTCAGACACTTTCTGACTCCCTACACTCATCATTGTCCCCAATCTCCTCTTTTCCTTGTCCTGATCTGGCTTTTCATCAATACAACAACACTCTTAGAAGTACCCTTGACCATGTAGCACCGCTCACCCTCAGAACTTCCAAACACACAGTAAAACAGCCCTGGCTCACATTGCAAACTCAACTTCTTCAGCGATGCTCTAGGAGTGCTGAACGCCTCTGGAGAAAAACCCGCACACCAGAAGACTTCATCCACTTTAAATTCATGTTAAGAACTTATAATGCTGCCCTTCACCTCACCAAACAGACCTACTTCACCACCCTGATCTCCTCACTAGCCAACAACCCCAAGAAACTTTTTGACATTTTTCACTCCCTCCTCAGGCCAAAAGCACAAGCCCCTATCACAGACATTTGTGCTGACGACCTGGCCTCCTACTTTATAGAAAAAATAGATACTATCCGTCAGGAAATCTGCTCTCAACCACCAAGTGCTGTGACTCCCATCCCACCCTGCATTTCCCCTGGCTCACTTTCCACATTTGATCCCATCACAGAAGAAGAAGTCTCCAGACTCCTCTCTTCCTCTCGTCCGGCTACATGCACTACCGACCCCATTCCCTCACATCTCCTTCAGTCTCTCTCTCCAGTTGTCACAACTCACCTAACTACAATCTTTAATCTCTCACTGTCCTCTGGCATTTTCCCATCTTCCTTCAAACACTCCATCATTACTCCACTACTAAAGAAACCCACTCTCTGACCCTTCCTGCACAAACAACTACAGACCAGTCTCCAATCTCCCCTTCATCTCTAAACTTTTGGAGCGCCTAGTCTACTCCCGCCTTACCCGTTACCTCTCCACTCACTCCCTTCTAGACCCTTCACAGTCCGGCTTCCGCCCCCTACATTCGACTGAAACTGCACTCATCAAAGTGACCAATGACCTTCTGACAGCAAAACGTAACGGCGACCACTCTCTTCTCATTCTTCTTGACCTTTCTGCAGCTTTCGACACAGTTGACCACTGTCTCCTACTGTCTAGGTTCCAGTCACTAGGTATTAAGGACACTGTTCTCTCCTAGTTCTCCTCCTATCTTTCTGACCGCTCCTTCAGTGTTTCGTTCTCTGGCTCCACGTCATCTCTTCCTCTCACTGTCGGTGTACCCCAGGACTCAGTCCTTGGCCCCCTTCTCTTCTCTCTCTACACAGCCCCAATTGGACAGACCATCAGCAGATTTGGCTTTCAGTACCATCTTTATGCTGATGACACAACTATACACGTAATCCCCCGACCTTACCCCTGCTGTTCTACAGAACGGCACCGACTGTCTGTCCGCAGTCTCCAACATCATGTCCGCTCTCTATCTGAAACTTAACCTCTCCAAAACTGAACTCCTTCTGCTCCCGCCGTCTACTAACCTCCCTAAATCTGACATTTCCCTCTCCGTGAGCGGCACCATAATAACACCCCGGCAGCAGGCTCGCTGTTTGGGTGTTATGTTTGACACCAATCTCTCCTTCACCTCCCATATACAATCTCTTGCCCGCTCTTGCCGCCTACACCTAAAGAACATCTCTAGAATCCGCCCTTTTCTCACCATGGAAACAACAAAAACCCTCACTGTAGCATTGATCCATTCCCGCCTGGACTACTGCAACGCTCTATTACTTGGCTTCCTCATTACTTAACTATCCCCTCTCCAGTCCACCCTTAATGCAGCAGCCAGGGTCATCCATCTGGCTAATCGGCACTCGGACGCGTCCGCTCTTCGCCAGTCCTTACACTGGCTGCCCATTCATTATAGGATCCAATTCAAAGTACTGGTTCTCACCCACAAAGCTCTCCACAGTGCAGCACCAGCCTACATCTCCTCCCTCATTTCTATCTATCGGCCTAACTGACTGCTGCGCTCTGCAAACGACTTTCGACTAACCTCTGCACTAATCCGTACCTCCCACTCCCGACTCCAAGACTTCTCCCGCGCTGCGCCAATCCTCTGGAATGCTCTACCCCAAGAAATTAGGACTATCCACAATTTGCATGGTTTCAGGCGCTCCCTCAAAACACATTTGTTCAGAGCGGCCTATCACATTCACTAATCAAAGTCATTCTATGTGTAAGTGTGTATGTGTAGCCCATTCACTATCTCCATCCATCCCTCACTCCCTCAAGATGGCTGGACCATCATTGTAAATGCACCATTGTATATACACACCTGTACTTTGTATCTCCCCCACCTCATTGTAGATTGTAAGCTCTCAAGAGCAGGGGCGGCTTATTTTGCTTTAATTATTGTATTGTTAACGTTGTTACTTATGACTTGTGTTTTGAAACTGTTAAACTGCAAAGCGCTGCGGAATATGTTGGCGCTATATAAAGATTATTATTATTATTATGACTGAGAGCCCGTCAGCTGTTACGGAAGTGGACATGCCTGCTGTTTTTGACTGATCTTAGATAACAAGCACACTCCACCATCTTTCTCAATCCACTGTAACATCTCCGCCTGCATCTCTCTCACAGTCCAGCAGCTTGTCGTGTTCACCTACTCCACCTTCGGTCAGCACAGCAGCCAGCCCTCGTTTGTGTAGTTGTGCTTACGTAAAAGATTGTTTCCTCCTACACATGGCAAAGCTAAGACCTTGAATTTCACCATCTTCAATCAACTAATAATAATAACCTTTATTTATACAGTATAGCGCAAACATATTCCGCAGAGCTTTACAAGTCACAGTTCATATAAAATAGTCATAAGTTAGAAAGTTAAAGATTATCAATTGAAGCAAAAATAATGATGACCCTGCTCTTCAGAACTTACAATCTACAATGAGTTGAGGGTGACACAAAGTTCAGGTGCTTATTTACAATAGGGTTAGATAAAGGCTGCATTAGGCTTTTGGGTACAGTTGAGTTTGATGGCTAATAATGTTCAGAGTAGAGAATAAGCTATATCTAAAAAGAACTTTGATTAGGGAACATGATAGGCTGCTCTAAACAGACGTGTTTTTAGGGAGCTCCTAAAACTGTGTAAATTGTAGTTAATCCTAAATGTAACGACCCTGTCAGCGCCAGCGAGCTGCCACGGCTGAGCAGGGTGACTCACCCACACTGCGGAGGAAGGGCCTGGGGTCAGATGCCGTAGGGGAGGCTCAGGCAGACGTGACCAGAGCGGCGTGGTGAGAGGAGGCACTGAAGGTAGCAGTAAGCAAAAGGACCTGCGATCATGTGACCACAGGGGGCGGGGCCTAGCGTTCTGCTACTGGAGTTGAGTGCAGGACTCTACAGGGACCCTGGATTAGTGAATAGGGAAACTCAGGTCAGACAAACGGGGGTCATACACGGAGAGGACGGCGCAGTACAGAAGGGGCGAGCAGAGAATAGTCAGAACATAAGCCAGGAGTCATACACGAGATAGCAACGCAGTACAGGAGGGGTAAACAGAGAATTGTCAGGACAAAGGCAAGGGGTCATACACGAGATAGCAACGTAGTACAAGAGGGGCAGGCAGAACTCATAACGGGAACAGAACCAAGTCAAAACCAAGCAAGCATAAAGAATCACAAGCACAAAACACAGGGTCACACACACTCGGCCAAGGGTCAAAGTATAAGCGACAAGGAATGGCCCACAATGAGGCTATAAGAAGCCTCCCAGAATCCCAGAGTGAGGCCATCCAAATTAACCCTTAACCTACCTTTTCCCACAAACTCAGCAAACCATGACAGTACCCCCCTTTCAATGGGGGGCCTCCGGACCCCCAGGCTTATCAGGATGCCGGGCATGGAATGCACGAACCAAATGATTAGCGTGAACCGATGTGGCTGGCACCCAAGACCGATCCTCCGGACCATACCCCTTCCAATGTACCAGATGCTGCAAAGATCCCTGAACCCACCTGGAGTCCACAATGTGTTGTACTTCGAACTCCATATGCCCATCAACCATAACGGGCAAAGGAACGGCGTCTGTATCTTCCCTCACTGACCCCAGGGGTTTAAGTAAGGACCTATGAAATACATTATGGAGTTTCAAAGAGGAAGGGAGGCGAAGGCGATAGGCTACCGGGTTAACCACCTCGATGACTTCGTAAGGGCCAATAAATTTAGGCCATAGTTTAGCGGAAGGTATTCGGAGACTTATGTTCCGTGTGGAAAGCCAAACCTTATCTCCACATCGCAAAATCTGAACCGAGTCCCTTTTTTTATCCGCAAAATGTTTATACTTTTCCTGAGCCCTGGAAATATTTTGTCGAACTTTCGACCAGAGATTCCTGAGACGACTGATCCCGTCCTCAGCCCCCGGGCAACCAGAATCAATACGCGAGAACTCGCCAAAATGAGGATTTATATGCCTTGGAGATCACAGTCATACAGCTCAAGAGTTGTAGACAGCTATACAGGCTGATTTAGAGCAATGGCTGTCTCTGCTGAACCTGGTAAAACCATGTGCAATAATGATGCAAACCTGGTGGCGGCCCTACGCCGGGGCAACCTCACACATGTGCCTTGCATGGCTCACGTCTTCAACCTGGTGGTACAGCATTTTCTACATCACTATCCCAGCCTAGATGCTCTGTTGCAGAAAGCACCGTCGCTGTGTGCTCACTTCCGAAATTGCACCCCGCAGGTCATTGACTGGTATTGCCACATTGGTCTTCTGGCCTGCCAGTTAACCATTTGTTTTTGCGATGTTCCAACATGGTGGAATTCCACTCTGCACATGTTGCACTGACTGTGTCAACAGCAACAAGCACTGCTGCAGTAAGTTCGTTTGCATAGCCTGGACTAAAGCATTATGGACGTGGTGCAAATCACGACTGCAGAGTGGACCCAGATTAAGGCCCTCTGCACCTTTTATGTACAGTTTCAAAATGGCTACTAAAGTGATTAGCGCTGACAATGCCATCATTAGCATGGATGTGGAAGGGATAACAATATCTCTTAGTATCAGACTGTCGTTGCGCAGGCGGGTGTCATAGGAGAGTGGATTACAGCGTTCAAGGGGGCGTGTGGTACCAGACCAACTTAGTGAAGGTGCAGGAGCCGAAGAACAAATTGAGGAGACCGAGGAGGAAGAGGTGCTGGATGGGTAACAGACAGGAGAAGAAGAAGAGGCTACTGATATCCTTTCTGTCCATGGTTGGTGGGAAGGGATGGAGGAAGCAACCTTGAGTGTTACCCCGCCACCAACACATTATGGACTTGGATCTCATGGAAGTGCCATACACATGAGCGCCTTCTTGCTGTACTATCTTCAACATGATGCCCATATTCTTAGGGTTAGAAATAGTGCTGACTACTGGGTTGCCACTCTGTTAGATCCATGGTACAAGAGTAAATTTTGCCAGATGCTTTCCCCCTGGAACGGGATGAGCGCAAGCTGGAGTATCAAAACACGCTTGTAGACAATCAACACAGGGGTTTTCCCAAGACAGCGGTGAGGCATATTATGTGCATTGCAGTTTTAGACTTCAAACCCACGAAAACATTAGCAGAAGCAGCAGTGTAAGTAACATAAGCAATTTCTGTGAGTCATTTCACACATTTTTTAGACCACGTTGTGAATGACTGGAGCAGATGGTGCAGGAGTACCTTGAACTCAGTATAAATGCCATCAGGGGGAATTTGGACCCTTTTGCATTTTGGTTTTCAAAAATTGAACAGTGGCCTGAGCTCATCTGTCAAGCCTTGGAGGTTTTGTCATGCCCGCAGCCAGCGTTCTCTCAGAACCTGTTTTCAGCGCTGCTGGTGTCCTGATGGATAAGCACATCCAGCTATCCCCTGAAAGCAAAGACAGCATAACTTTCATCAAAATGAACAAGTCTTGGATTTCCAATGACTTTTGCACCCCAGTCACACAATGGGCAGACTAGGCGACGGTCAAGTTTTTAGTTTCATGCATTGATCTCGCAATTATTGCAGTCTGTGCCATCTTTGTGGTGTCTTCAGTGCCTGCTGTTGCGACTGTGCTACTGCTGCTGATGTTACAATTTTTTGAAATATGGAAACTCAAAGTTGGGTCTCCATCTGGTGGGTTGCCTGTAGAGGAAGGTGTGTCAGAGGCTTATTATACTGTTTCTACTCTGTGAAAATTTATCCCACTTTATTGGTGTATAACAATAATTTTTTGAAATGTGAAGACTCAGTTGTGTCTCCTTCATGTGTGTTGCCTGTAGTAATAGGGCTCTTAGACAGACAGGCCTGCAGGTACTTTCATTCAACTACCTGTTACTATTCTTACATTTTCCTACCCAGGGCTGCCACATCAAATTTCGGGGCCCTGTTATATTATGGTAGCTGAGGAGTGCAGGTAAAAAAGGAAATACACCAGAGCAGTTGGAATCTATGAGATTGCAGTACCCTGACTAACCACCACAACTAGAGGCAGCTGTGGAGCGTTCCTACGTTGGTCCTAGACGCCTCGTCACAGCCTGAGAAACTAACTACACCTAAAGATAGAAAGAGGAAAGCTATCTGCCCCGGAGCAGATCCCCAAAGAACATAGAAAGCCCCCAAACATGTAATGGCGGTTAGACAAGAGGAAATACTAACACAGACAGAAAATAGTATGAGCAAATGTTGGGGCCCAAACTATCTAAATAGAAAAGGATAGGAAGGGCACTTACTGCAATCCCAAAAAACCCTGAAAAGCACCAACTCTACTAATTTCAAAAACACCTGAGATCACACGACCTCTACCACCTAAATTAGTTCTCTGGTGTAACAAAATCAAAACAGCAGCCACTGAAAAAACTGGAAAAAGCAAATGTACAAACATCAGTGGCTGAACTAAACTGAGAAGGCAAAAGGCCCCGGAGGGGACCCAGAAGGCCCCCACAGAAGTGCAGGACAAAATGCAAAAATATAGCACAAAAACAAAAAGAAGAAAATGTCTTATCTGTTTAGCAGGAGATGCAGACACGACACAGCAGGCTACAAAGGAAACAGGAATCAAGGATTGAGACCAGAACAATTGATCACCGGCAACCCTGATGGGAAGGCGACTCCCTTAAATAAGACCAGTCAGTAACACCTGATTCCCAATCCTCACAATCTTCACTGGACAGTCCAGTACCGCTTGTAACCACCAGAGGGAGCCTCTGCTCAGAACTCATTTCAAGTCCATTCACAACAGTACCCCCCCCTTGAGGAGGGTCACCGAACCCTCACCTGAGCAACCAGGTCGGTCAGGATGAGTTCTATGATACGCACGGATGAGTCTCCTAGCATGGATGTCCGAAGCAAACACCCAAGAATTGTCTTCCTGACCAAAACCTCTCCACTTAACCAAATACTGGAGTTTCCGTCTAGAAAAACGAGAATTCAAAATTTTCTCAACCTCAAACTCCATATTGCCCTCAACCAGAACAGGGTCAGGAGGCAAAGCAGTAGGAACCACTGGCTCAACAAACCTCTTCAACAAGGACTTGTGGAACACATTATGGATCTTAAATGTCCCTGGAAGAAGCAAACGAAAAGAAACAGGATTAAGAATCTCCATGATCTTATAAGGTCCAATGAACCTAGGCTTAAATTTAGGAGATGCCACTCTCATAGGAATATTTTTTGAGGACAACCAGACCAAGTCCCCCACTTTAAACCGAGGACCATCAGTCCTATGCCGGTTAGCAAACCGCTGGGCCCTCTCCTGAGAGAGGGACAACCTCTGCACTACCTGGTCCCAAATTTGTTGCATACGCTCCACAACAGAGTCAACACCTGGACAGACAGAAGCCTCCGTCTGTCCTGAAGAAAATCGAGGGTGAAACCCAGAATTACAGAAAAATGGAGACATCAAAGTGGCAGAGCTAGCCCTATTATTAAGAGCAAACTCAGCCAAAGGCAAAAAAGAGACCCAGTCATCCTGATCAGCAGACACAAAGCATCTTAGATAAGTCTCCAATGTCTGATTTGTTCTCTCAGTTTGACCATTGGTCTGAGGATGAAACACCGAGGAGAAAGACAATTGAACACCAAGTTTAGAACAAAAGGTCCTCCAAAATCTGGAAACAAACTGGACTCCTCTGTCAGACACAATGTTCTCAGGAATGCCGTGCAAACGAACCACGTGCTGAAGGAACAAAGGTACCAATTCAGAGGAGGAAGGCAACTTAGGTAATGGCACAAGATGTATCATCTTGGAAAACCTATCACAAATCACCCAGATGACGGTCATTCTCTGAGAAACAGGGAGGTCGGAATAAAATCCATAGAGATATGGGTCCATGGTCTCTTGGGCACAGGCAATGGCATCAACAAACCACTAGAGCGGGAGCAAGGCTTGGAGCGAGAGCAAGTCCCGCAGGACTGCACAAATTCCCTGATATCACGAGACAAGGTAGGCCACCAAAAGGACCGACTAACCAAGTCTCTGGTACCAAAAATTCCGGGATGACGCGGAACAATGAATCTCAGACATCACACTCTTTTTCCAGTGGTCCGGGACAAACAATTTCCCAACAGGGCAGCGCTCGGGCCTATCCTCCTGACACCCCTCCAGAGCCAGTCTCAAATTGGGCGAGATGGCGGAAAGAACTACACCTTCTTTCAAAATAACAGAAGGATCAGATAACTCAGGAGAGTCCGCAAGGAAACTCCTTGAAAGGGCATCCGCCTTAACATTCTTAGTGCCAGGAAGAAAGGAAACCACAAAATTAAAACGTGTGAAAAACAAGGCCCACCTGGCCTATCTAGGATTAAGTCGCTTGGCAGATTCCAGATAAACCAGATTCTTATGGTCAGTAAGGACCACCACCTGATGTTTGGCTCCCTCCAGCCAATGTCTCCACTCTTCAAAAGCCCACTTCATGGCCAATAACTCCCGATTACCCACGTCATAATTACATTCAGTAGGAGAAAATTTTCGAGAGAAAAAGGCACAAGGGTTACTTTTAGAGGTCTCTGGATCTCTTTGGGACAAAACGGCACCTGCCCCAATTTCAGAGGAATCAACCTCCACCTGAAATGGCAGAGAAACATCAGGCTGCCGTAGAACAGGAGCAGAAGTGTTGTGAATGGGTTTGAGATGAGTTCTGAGCAGAGGCTCCCTCTGGTGGTTACAAGCGGTACTAGTGAGGATTGTGAGGACTGGGAATCAGGTGTTACTGATTGGTCTTATATAAGGGAGTCATTTTCCCATCAGGGTTGCCGGTGATCAATTGTTCTGGTCTGAATCCTTCTTTCCAGTTTCCCTTGTAGCCTGCTGTGTCGTGTCTGCATCTCCTGCTATCAGATAAGACAATTTCTTATTTTGTGTTTTTGCTATATTTTTGCATTTTGTCCTGCACTTCTGTGGGGGCCTTCAGGGTCCCCTCCGGGGGCTTTTGCCCTCTCAGTTTAGTCCAGCCACTGTGTTTTGTACTTTTGCTTTTTCCAGTTTTTTTTCAGTGGCTGCTGTTTTGATTTTTTTACACCAGAGAACTAATTTAGGTGGTAGAGGTCGTGTGATCTCAGGTGATTTTGAAATTAGTAGAGTTGGTGTTTTTTCAGGGTTTTCTGAGATTGCAGTAAGTACCCTTCCTGTCCTTTTCTATTTAGATAGTTTGGACCCCAGCGTTTGCTCATACTATTTTCTTTCTGTGTCAGTATTTCCTCTTGTCTAACCGCCATTACATGTTTGGGGGCTTTCTATTATCTTTGGGTTCTGCTCCGGGGCAGATAGCTTTCCTATTTCTATCTTTAGGTGTAGTTAGTTTCTCAGGCTGTGACGAGGCGTCTAGGACCAACGTAGGAACGCTCCACGGCTGCCTCTAGTTGCGGTGGTTAGTCAGGGTACTGCAATCTCATAGATTCCAACTGCTCTGGTGTATTTCCTTTTTTACCTGCACTCCTCAGCTACCGTAACATAACACAGAAGTGAATCTCTGCTTAAGTTCCTGGAATGCAGAGACTGCCTCAGGAGGCCAATTCAATTCAGAACCCTTTTTGGTCAAATCAGTTAATGGTTTAACAATAACCGAGAAATTACCAATAAATTTACGATAAAAATTGGCAAAACCCAAAAATCTTTGAAGAGCCTTTAATGAAGTAGGTTGGACCCAATCACAGATGGCCTGAACCTTGACCGGGTCCATTTCAATAACAGATGGGGACAAAATGAATCCCAAAAATGAGATCCTCTGTACGCCAAAAAGACACTTTGATCCCTTCACATACAGAGCATTCTCTCTCAAAATCTGGAATACAGTTCGAATATGTTTCACATGAGAGTCCCAGTCATTGGAAAAAATCAAGATATCATCCAAATAAACAATCAGAAATTTATCCACAAAATCCCTGAAAATGTCATTCATGAAGGACTGGAAGACAGAAGGAGCATTAGTGAGCCAAAGGGCATCACAAGGTACTCAAAATGCCCCTCAGGGGTGTTAAATGCCATCTTCCATTCATCCCCGTGCTTAATGCGAATAAGGTTATATGCCCCCCTGAGGTCAAGCTTGGTAAACCAAGTAGCGTTTTTCACCCTGGAAAACAGGTCAGAAATCAAGGGTAACGAGTATTGATATTTCACAGTAATATTGTTCAAGAGACGATAATCAATACACGGCCTTAATGAACCATCCTTTTTGGCCACAAAGAAAAAACCGGCTCCTAAGGGTGAAGAGGATGGTCTGATATGACCTTTCTCCAATGACTCCTTGATATAAGACCGCATAGCGTCATGTTCAGGTACAGACAAGTTAAAAAGGCGACCTTTAGGGAATTTACTACCAGGCACTAATTCAATAGCGCAGTCATAGCTCCTATGGGGAGGCAAGGATGCAGATTTACTTTCGCTAAACACATCAGAAAAATCAAACAAAAAGTCAGGAACATCCTGAGCCTGGGGGAGGCAGAAAAACAGGAGTGTTGGTATTAACACATTGGCAGCCCCAACTGGTTACAGACACAGATTTCCAATCCAAAACAGGATTATGAGACTGTAACCAAGGGAAACCCAGCACGATAATGTCATGCAGATTATACAGAACCAAAAATTTGCAGCTCTCCTGATGATCAGGTTCAACCCTCATTATCACCTGAGTAGAGAACAGAGGTTTATTCTCAGCCAAAGGGGTAGAATCGATTCCCAGTAGGGGAATAGACTTCTGTAGGGGTATCAAGGGAAACCCACAACGTTTAGCAAAATCAAAATCCATCAGGTTAATAGCTGCTCCCGAATCAACGAAAGCCTGAGCAGAAAATGAGGACAGAGAGCATATCAGAGTAACAGTTAATAAAAACTTAGTCTGAACACTACCCAAAACAACTGAGCGTGCAAAACGTCTTCCCCGCTTAGGGCAGACTGAAATAGCATGAGAGGCATCACCACAGTAGAAACATAACCCATTGCGCTTTCGAAACTCATGACGCTGTGTCCCAGAAACCACTCTATCACACTGCATGGATTCAGAAGCAGGTTCACAAGGCAACACTATTCCACGCATACTTCTCCGCTCACGCAAACGTCTGTCAATTTGAATCGCCAATGACATAGAATCATTGAGACCAGAGGGGACAGGGAATCCCACCATAATATCCTTTACATTATTTGACAGACCCTTCCGAAAAAGGGCTGCCAAAGCGTCGTCATTCCATTTGGTCAGGACTGCCCACCTACGGAATCTCTGACAGTATAACTCAGCGTCATCAAGCCCCTGATTTAATGCCAACAAGGCTTTTTCAGCTTGATCAGTGACATTAGGCTCATCGTACAATAACCCCAAGGCCTGAAAAAATGCATCAACATCACTCAAAACAGGATCCCCAGGTGTCAGGGAAAAAGCCCAATCCCGAGGATCGCCGCGCAGGAGAAAGATGACAATTTGAACCTGCTGCGCTGCGTTCCCTGAGGACTTAGATTTTAAGGCAAAAAACAATTTACAATTATTTTTAAAATTCAGAAACTTGGTTCGATCCCCCAAAAACAAATCTGGCATGGGAATCCTAGGTTCCACAACAGGCAACCTAGCAAGATAGGTAGCAATACTCCGAACCTCAGTGGCAAGCTGATCCACACGGCCAGACAACTGTGCAAACTCCATTGAGAGAAAAAATCCTCCCCAGCACCCAGAGATACAGAGGGAAAAAAAAAAAATGCAACAAACAGAAAAATATCTCTGACAACTCTGACAATCTTTTTTCTTTCACAATATTTTTCCCTTCTGTGAGTACCATTCAATATTTTGGGCCGGTGATACTGTTATATTATGGTAGCTGAGGAGTGCAGGTAAAAAAGGAAATACACCAGAGCAGTTGGAATCTATGAGATTGCAGTACCCTGACTAACCACCACAACTAGAGGCAGCCGTGGAGCGTTCCTACGTTGGTCCTAGACGCCTCGTCACAGCCTGAGAAACTAACTACACCTAAAGATAGAAAGAGGAAAGCTATCTGCCCCGGAGCAGATCCCCAAAGAACATAGAAAGCCCCCAAACATGTAATGGCGGTTAGACAAGAGGAAATACTGACACAGACAGAAAATAGTATGAGCAAATGTTGGGGCCCAAACTATCTAAATAGAAAAGGATAGGAAGTGCACTTACTGCAATCCCAAAAAACCCTGAAAAGCACCAACTCTACTAATTTCAAAAACACCTGAGATCACACGACCTCTACCACCTAAATTAGTTCTCTGGTGTAACAAAATCAAAACAGCAGCCACTGAAAAAACTGGAAAAAGCAAATGTACAAACATCAGTGGCTGAACTAAACTAAGAAGGCAAAAGCTCCCGGAGGGGACCCAGAAGGCCCCCACAGAAGTGCAGGACAAAATGCAAAAATCAAGCACAAAAACAAAAAGAAGAAAATGTCTTATCTGTTTAGCAGTAGATGCAGACACGACACAGCAGGCTACAAAGGAAACAGGAATCAAGGATTGAGACAAGAACAATTGATCACCGGCAACCCTGATGGGAAGGCGACTCCCTTAAATAAGACCAGTCAGTAACACCTGATTCCCAATCCTCACAATCTTCACTGGACAGTCCAGTACCGCTTGTAACCACCAGAGGGAGCCTCTGCTCAGAACTCATTTCAAGTCCATTCACAACAGGGCCCCATACTGGCAAAATATTTGGGGCCCCCTTGAGACTCCCCCCAGGCTCCACCCTAGCCCCACCCTCCATCCCTCAAACTGTCCACAGTCCCACCGCTCTCTCTTGGAAAAACTCCACTTCTCACCAATCACACATTAACAGTTCCCATCAACAGATCACACATATAACCAGCAGCTCTTGTTTTGGCCAAAAGATTTTTAAATCTGCCACCACGACAAGATAGACTCTTTTGGCCGGGCCCTACTCTACTCTAACCTATTAAACACTTGTTAAAATAGCCAATACAATTTAGGCATATTTTTATTTATTTTTCAATTTTTAAAATGACCAATAATATCAAATCATAAGAGACAAATACCACCGCACCATGTCCAGACCACATATTACCACCACATAGTCACCTATAATACCACATACAAGGAACAAATACCACCACACCATGCCCAGACCACATATTACCACCACATGGTGACTGAATCCTACAATACTGATCATTAATAAAAAAAACATAATACTATCACCAGATCTGTACCTAGTATGCAGTGTCTGTGTACAGGTAATACAGTGATCACCAGTGACATTATACACAAGAGCTCTGTATATAGTGTCTGTGTACAGGTAATACAATGATCACCAGTGACATTATACACATGAGCTCTGTATATAGTGTCAGTGTACAGGTAATACAGTGATCACCGGTGCCATTATGCACAGGACCTCTGTATATAGTGCCAGTGTACAGGTAATACAGTGATCATTGGTGACATTGTTCACAGGAACTCTGTATATAGTGTATAGTGTCAGTGCACAGGTAATACAGTAATCACTGGTGACACTGTACAAAGGCACTCTGTATATAGTGTATAGTGTCAGTGTACAGGTAACACACTGACTCACCAGTGAAGTCTCTAGGTGAAGTCCTTCATCTTCGCTTTTCATCTTCATCCAGCAAAGACCGCCATCACTTCTTCCAGCCAGGGCTCGTCTCTGCAGGAAATAACAGTTATATAGAGCTCCGCTTGCTGAACACATTACTTCATTTTTTCCCAACTTCTACAATACACCAGATGAAGAAAAAAAGGCGACAGTGTCACTCCGCACAGTAACAGGACCATTTGAAACAGTATTCTCAAAAAAATAAAATACATCACTGCAGTAATAATATCCCTTAATTAGCACCTATGGTAATAATATCCCGCATCCTGGCCCCTGTTTGTCTCTTTCCTGGCTCCAGCCATTTTTTCTCTCTCATCCTGCCCTTATGAGTATCCAATCTGCCCCATATGATCTCCCGATCCTGCCCCATTTGTCCACATCGTATCCATCCTGTCCCATGTGTCTCCCATTCTGCCCCCTCCTGTGTCTCAGTCACATTCTGCCCCCTCATGTGTCTCACATTCTGCCCCCTCATGTGTCTCACTGTCACATTCTGCCCCATGCCTCACATTCTGCCCCTTCCTGTGTCTTACTGTTACAGCCCCTTCCTGTGTCTTACTGTTACATTCTGCCACGTGTCCATTCTGCCCCCTCCTGTGTCTCACTGTCACATTCTGCCCACTCCTGTGTCTTACTGTTACATTCTGCCACGTGTCCATTCTGCCCCCTCCTGTGTCTCACTGTCACATTCTGCCCCGTGTCCATTCTGCCCCCTCCTGTGTCTCACTGTCACATTCTGTCCCATGTCCATTCTGCCCCTCCTGTGTCTCACTGTCACATTCTGCCCCCTCCTGCGTCTTACTGTCACATTCTGCCCCGTGTCCATTCTGCCCCTCCTGTGTCTCACTGTCACATTCTGCCCCTGTGTCCATTCTGCCCCTCCTGTGTCTCACTGTCACATTCTGCCCGTGTCCATTCTGCCCCCTCCTGTGTCTATCACATTCTGCCCCTCCTGTGTCTTGTCACATTCTGCCCCTGTGTTCATTCTGCCCCTCCTGTGTCTGTCACATTCTGCCCACTCCTGTGTCATATTGTCACATTCTGCCCCTATGTCCATTCTGCACCCTCCTGTGTCTCTGTCACATTCTGCCCCTCCTGTGTCTTACTGTCACATTCTGCCCCGTGTCCATTCTGCCCCCTCCTGTGTCTCACTGTCACATTCTACCCCGTGTCCATTCTGCCCCTCCTGTGTCTCACTGTCACATTCTGCCCCCTCCTGTGTCTTACTGTCGCATTCTGCCCCATGTCCATTCTGCCCCTTCTGTGTCTCACTGTCACATTCTGCCCCCTCCTGTGTCTTACTGTCACATTCTGCCCCCAATACTCACATTCTGCCCATTACTGTGTCTTCCTGTTACATTCTGCCCCTGTGTCCAATCTGTCCCTCCTGTGTCTCACTGTCACATTCTGCCCACTCCTGTGTCTTACTGTCACATTCTACCCCTGTGTCCATTCTGCCCCTCCTGTGTCTCACTGTCACATTCTGCCCCTCCTGTGTCTTACTGTCACATTCTACCCCGTGTCCATTCTGCCCCTCCTGTGTCTGTCACATTCTGCCCCGTGTCCATTCTGCCCCTCCTGTGTCTTACTGTCACATTCTGCCCCGTGTTCATTCTGCCCCTCCTGTGTCTGTCACATTCTGCCCCCTCCTGTGTCTCACTGTCACATTCTGCCCCCATATCTCACATTCTTCCCCCGTGTCTCACATTATGCCCCCATATCTCGCATTCTGCCCCCATGTCTTGCATTCTCCACCCATGTCCATTCTGCCCCCGTGTCTCACAGTCTGCCCCGGGCCCCCCGGATCGCCGCTTTCAATAAAAAAAAAACAATAAAAAACAAGTTCTTCTTACCTGGCCACGCTACTGCGGTGAAGCTCCCTCCACGCAGCTGAAGCGCGCACTCGCCGGGGACTGACAATGATGTTAGATGCCGGCGATGTGCGTGCTGCCGCTGACATCAGCTGCCAACCTCCGATTGGCTGGCTACTGTTAACTATTGACGAGCGGGCGCGGGCCCGCACATCAATAGCGCTGAACTGCTGCAGCGCCGCTAAGGGCCCGGTTTAGCCTGGCGGTAGGGGCCCGGTGAGCAGATGAGACAGGGCCCGATGCGGGCCCCCTCTGCCCAACGGGCCCCATACATCAGTCAGGGCAGTAATGCCCTGATGGCGGCCCTGTTCCTACCAATAGTACTCTATGAATCTTATTTTTGTGTCATCTGAATAAGGCTGAGGAAAAAAAACCTGCTGCATGAGGTTCAGGGCTCCCAGCATCCTGCCGCCCTAGGCACGTGCCCACGAGTGCCTAATGGTAAATACGGCCCTGGCTCCCAGCAAAGATGGCTTACACCACTGTCTTAACCAGCAGGCCTCCATTAAAACTTCATTTCAGAGCTGTAAATGTTAGCCCAGTCCCTGATACCTCATGCAGGGCCCATTGCTGACTGCTACTGTGGGTCAATCAATGCCACTTATCATGGTGTCTGCCCCTAATTTGAGCTGTTTGGGAATCTTTTTGTCACAGCTTAAGGTGTTGTGTCTACGTTTAGTTAGGAACGTTCACCGAACATGTTTGGCGAACATTGAGATGTTTGGTGAACCGAACCAAACCTTGAAAGGTTCGCTCATCTCGACTCCTGATTCCTCACCGCAACACAGTTTTACCACAAACAATTTGTATTACAAACACGGTCTCCTGGCTGTTAGATGCTGGAAGATTGATTTCACACTGGACAGGGTCCTAACTATCTGACAAGTCCTCTTTGAACAGCAGCAGGAGCAGCCTCTGAGCACTGTCACACTGAGAAAATGGCAACAGCAAAACAAGATGTCCACTTTTTATATGGACAGGTGCATGTGACTTCAGCAGCCAATCACACAAGACATTGTGTCATGATGTCGTGGATAGTTTCTGTGCCCTGATTGGCTGCCGGAATGTACAAACATCAACTTATTAAAGGAAAGAAAAAAAATGAGAAAAAATACACCACACAGCTCTTCTGACTTAAAGACATCCCCTACCCTCATAAAACACGTCCCCACCGCTCATCCTACAGCACCACTATCCTAGACAAAGTGAAAACAAAAGCATTAGTGGAAACGCGATCACTTACTGATCTGTGAAGGAATTTTGCTGACTGAGGTAAAATGCTCGGGAAACCGAACACGAATGTGCTACGTTGGTGCCAAATTTGAGATTGGTGAACGTTTTTCGAACAAGTTTGCTCATCTCTATTCATGACCCCAGAGTACACTTGAAGTTACAGTACAGGAGGTGCCGCAGATGGGCCGGTGAAGAAGAGACTGGCGAGGGCCCTCACAGCGGCGGCACAAGTTCGCTCATCTCTATTCATGACCCCAGAGTACACATGAAGTTACAGAACAGGAGGTGCCGCAGATGGGCCGGTGAAGAAGAGACTGGCGAGGGCCCTCACAGCGGCGGCACAAGTTCGCTCATCTCTATTCATGACCCCAGAGTACACATGAAGTTACAGAACAGGAGGTGCCGCAGATGGGCCGGTGAAGAGACTGACGAGGGCCCTCACAGCGGCGGCACAAGTTCGCTCATCTCTATTCATGACCCCAGAGTACATATGAAGTTACAGTACAGGAGGTGCCACAGATGGGCTGGTGAAGAAGAGACTGACGAGGGCCCTCACAGCGGCACAAGTTCGCTCATCTCTATTCATGACCCCAGAGTACACATGACGTTACAGTACAGGAGGTGCCGCAGATGGGCCGGTGAAGAAGAGACTGACGAGGGCCCTCACAGCGGCACAAGTTCGCTCATCTCTATTCATGACCCCGGAGTACACATGAAGTTACAGTACAGGAGGTGCCGCAGATGGGCCGGTGAAGAAGAGACTGACGAGGGCCCTCACAGCGGCGGCACAAGTTCGCTCATCTCTATTCATGACCCCAGAGTACACATGAAGTTAAAGTACGGGAGGTGCCGCAGATGGGTCGGTTAAGAAGAGACTGATGAGGGCACACACAGCGGCACAAGTTCGCTCATCTCTATTCATGACCCCAGAGTACACATGACGTTACAGTACAGGAGGTGCCGCAGATGGGCCGGTGAAGAAGAGACTGACGAGGGCCCTCACAGCGGCGGCACAAGTTCGCTCATCTCTATTCATGACCCCAGAGTACACATGATGTTACAGTACAGGAGGTGCCGCAGATGGGCCGGTGAAGAAGACTGACGAGGGCCCTCACAGCGGCGGCACAAGTTCGCTCATCTCTATTCATGACCCCAGAGTACACATGAAGTTACAGAACAGGAGGTGCCGCAGATGGGCCGGTGAAGAAGAGACTGATGAGGGCCCTCACAGCGGAGGCACAAGTTCGCTCATCTCTATTCATGACCCCAGAGTACACATGAAGTTACAGAACAGGAGGTGCCGCAGATGGGCCGGTGAAGAAAAGACTGACGAGGGCCCTCATAGCGGCGGCACAAGTTCGCTCATCTCTATTCATGACCCCAGAGTACACATGACGTTACAGTACAGGAGGTGCCGCAGATGGGCCGGTGAAGAAGAGACTGACGAGGGCCCTCACAGCGGCGGCACAAGTTCGCTCATCTCTATTCATGACCCCAGAGTACACATGACGTTACAGTATAGGAGGTGCCGCAGATGGTCCGGTGAAGAAGAGACTGACGAGTGCCCTCACAGCGGCACAAGTTCGCTCATCTCTATTCATGACCCCAGAGTACACATGACGTTACAGTACAGGAGGTGCCGCAGATGGGCCGGTGAAGAAGGGACTGACGATGGCCCTCACAGCGGCACAAGTTCGCTCATCTCTATTCATGACCCCAGAGTACACATGAATTTACAGTACAGGAGGTGCCGCAGATGGGCTGGTGAAGAAGAGACTGACGAGGGCCCTCACAGCAGCACAAGTTCGCTCATCTCTCTTCATGACCCCAGAGTACACATGAAGTTACAGTACAGGAGGTGCCGCAGATGGGCCGGTGAAGAAGAGACTGACGAGGGCCCTCACAGCGACGGCACAAGTTCACTCATCCCTATTCATGACCCCAGTGTTATGTTTCGGTAGCTGAGGAGTGCAGGTAAAAAAGGCAATACACCAGAGCAGTTGGAATCTATGAGACTGCAGCACCCTGACTAACCACCACAACCAGAGGCAGCCGTGGAGCGTTCCCACGTTGGTCCTAGACGCCTCGTCACAGCCTGAGAAACTAACTACACCTAAAGATAGATATAGGAAAGCTATCTGCCCCGGAGCAGAACCCCAAAGATAATAGAAAGCCCCCAAACCTGTAATGGCGGTTAGACAAGATGAAATACTGACACAGAAAGAAAATAGTATGAGCAAACGCTGGGGCCCAAACTAACTAAATAGAAAAGGATAGGAAGGGTACTTACTGCAATCCCAGAAAACCCTGAAAAGCACCAACTCTACTAATTTCAAAATCACCTGAGATCACACGACCTCTACCACCTAAATTAGTTCTCTGGTGTAACAAAATCAAAACAGCAGCCACTGAAAAAACTGGAAAAAAGCAAAAGTACAAACATCAGTGGCTGAACAAAACTGAGAGGGCAGAAGCCCCCGGAGGGGACCCTGAAGGCCCCCACAGAAGTGCAGGACAAAATGCAAAAATATAGCACAAACACAAAAGAAGAAAATGTCTTATCTGTTAGCAGGAGATGCAGACACGAAACAGCAGGCTACAAGGGAAACTGGAATAAAGGATTCAGACCAGAACAATTGATCACCGGCAACCCTGATGGGAAAATGACTCCCTTATATAAGACCAGTCAGTAACACCTGATTCCCAGTCCTCACAATCTTCACTAGCACCGCTTGTAACCACCAGAGGGAGCCTGAGCTCAGAACTCATCTCAAACCCATTCACAACAGTACCCCCCCCTTGAGGAGGGGTCACCGAACCCTCATTTGAGCAACCAGGTCGGTCAGGATGAGTTCTATGATACGCACGGATAAGTCTCCTAGCATGGATGTCCGAAGCAAACACCCAAGAATTGTCTTCCTGACCATAACCTCTCCATTTAACCAAATACTGGAGTTTCCGTATAGAAAAACGAGAATCCAATATTTTCTCAACCACATACTCCAGATTGCCCTCAACCAAAACAGGGTCAGGAGGCACAGCAGCAGGAACCACTGGCTCAACAAACCTCTTCAACAAGGACTTGTGGAACACGTTATGGATCTTAAATGTCCCTGGAAGAAGCAAACGAAAAGAAACAGGATTAATAATCTCCATGATCTTATAAGGTCCAATGAACCTAGGCTTAAATTTAGGAGATGCTACTCTCATAGGAATATTCTTTGAGGACAACCAGACCAAGTCCCCTACTTTAAACCGAGGACCATCAGTCCTATGCCGGTTAGCAAACCGCTGGGCCCTCTCCTGAGAGAGGGACAACCTCTCCACTACCTGGTCCCAAATCAGTTGCATACGCTCCACAACAGAGTCAACACCTGGACAGACAGAAGCCTCCGTCTGTCCTGAAGAAAATCGAGGGTGAAACCCAGAATTACAGAAAAACGGAGACATGAAAGTAGCAGAGCTAGCCCTATTATTAAGAGCAAACTCAGCCAAAGGCAAAAAAGGGACCCAGTCATCATGATCAGCAGACACAAAGCATCTTAGATAAGTCTCCAATGTCTGGTTTGTTTCTCTCAGTTTGACCATTGGTCTGAGGATGAAATGCCGAGGAGAAAGACAATTGAACACCCAGTTTAGAACAAAAAGTCCTCCAAAATCTGGAAACAAACTGGACTCCTCTGTCAGACACAATGTTCTCAGGAATGCCGTGTAAACGAACCACGTGCTGAAGGAACAACGGCACCAATTCAGAGGAGGAAGGCAACTTAGGTAATGGCACAAGATGTATCATCTTGGAAAACCTATCACAAATTACCCAGATGGTGGTCATTCTCTGAGAAACAGGAAGGTCGGAAATGAAATCCATAGAGATATGGGTCCATGGTCTCTTGGGCACAGGCAATGGCATCAACAAACCACTAGAGCGAGAGCAAGGCTTGGAGCGAGAGCAAGTCCCGCAGGACTGCACAAATTCCCTGACATCATGAGACAAGGTAGGCCACCAAAAGGACCGACTAACCAAGTCTCTGGTACCAAAAATTCCGGGATGCCCAGCCAACGCGGAACAATGAATCTCAGACATCACACTCTTTTTCCACTGGTCCGGGACAAACAATTTTCCAACAGGGCAGCACTCGGGCCTATCCTCCTGACACCCCTCCAGAGCAAGTCTCAAATTGGGCGAGATGGCGGAAAGAACTACACCCTCTTTCAAAATAACAGAAGGATCAGATAACTCAGGAGAGTCCGCAAGGAA
Source organism: Oophaga sylvatica (assembly GCA_033576555.1). Taxonomy (NCBI): domain Eukaryota; kingdom Metazoa; phylum Chordata; class Amphibia; order Anura; family Dendrobatidae; genus Oophaga; species Oophaga sylvatica. The sequence continues at coordinate 36,705 of JARQOD010000777.1, read as the reverse complement.
ACTCCTCGAGAGGGCATCCGCCTTAACATTCTTAGTGCCAGGAAGAAAGGAAACCACAAAATTAAAACGTGTGAAAAACAAGGCCCACCTGGCCTGTCTAGGATTGAGTCGCTTGGCAGATTCCAGATAGACCAGATTCTTATGGTCCGTAAGGACCACCACCTGATGTTTGGCTCCCTCCAGCCAATGTCTCCACTCTTCAAAAGCCCACTTCATGGCCAATAACTCCCGATTACCCACGTCATAATTACGTTCAGTAGGAGAAAATTTTCGAGAGAAAAAGGCACAAGGGTTACTTTTAGAGGTCTCTGGATCTTTTTGGGACAAAACGGCACCTGCCCCAATTTCAGAGGCATCAACCTCCACCTGAAATGGCAGAGAAACATCAGGCTGCCGTAGAACAGGAGCAGAAGTGAATCTCTGCTTAAGTTCCTGAAATGCAGAGACTGCCTCAGGAGGCCAATTCACCACATCAGAACCCTTTCTGGTCAAATCAGTTAATGGTTTAACAATAACCGAGAAATTACCAATAAATTTACGATAAAAATTGGCAAAACCCAAAAATCTCTGAAGAGCCTTTAATGAAGTAGGTTGGACCCAATCACAGATGGCCTGAACCTTGACCGGGTCCATTTCAATAACAGATGGGGACAAAATGAATCCCAGAAATGAGATCCTCTGTACGCCAAAAAGACACTTTGATCCCTTCACATACAGAGCATTCTCTCTCAAAATCTGAAATACAGTTCGAACATGTTTCACATGAGAGTCCCAGTCATTAGAAAAAATCAAGATATCATCTAAATAAACAATCAGAAATTTGTCCACAAAATCCCTGAAAATGTCATTCATGAAGGACTGGAAGACGGAAGGAGCATTAGTGAGCCCAAAGGGCATCACCAGGTACTCAAAATGCCCTTCAGGGTATTGAATGCCGTCTTCCATTCATCCCCGTGCTTAATGCGAATAAGGTTATACGCCCCCCTGAGGTCAAGCTTGGTAAACCAAGTAGCGTTTTTCACCCTGGAAAACAGGTCAGAAATCAAGGGTAACGGGTATTGATATTTCACAGTAATATTGTTCAAGAGACGATAATCAATACACGGCCTTAATGAACCATCCTTTTTGGCCACAAAGAAAAAACCGGCACCTAAGGGTGAAGAGGATGGTCTGATATGACCCTTCTCCAATGATTCCTTGATATAAGACCGCATAGCGTCATGTTCAGGTACAGACAAGTTAAAAAGGCGACCTTTAGGGAATTTACTACCCGGCACTAAATCAATAGCGCAGTCATAGCTCCTATGGGGAGGCAAGGATGCAGATTTACTTTCGCTAAACACATCAGAAAAATCAATCAAAAAGTCAGGAACATCCTGAGTCTGGGGGAGGCAGAAAAAACAGGAGTGTTGATATTAACACATTGGCAGCCCCAACTGGTTACAGACACAGATTTCCAATCCAAAACAGGATTATGAGACTGTAACCAAGGAAAACCCAGCACGATAATGTCATGCAGATTATACAGAACCAAAAATTTGCAGCACTCCTGGTGATCAGGTTCAACCCTCATTATCACCTGAGTAGAAAACTGGGGTTTATTCTCAGCCAAAGGGGTAGAATCGATCCCCAGTAGGGGAATAGTCTTCTGTAGGGGTATCAAGGGAAATCCACAACGTTTAGCAAAATCATAATCCATCAGGTTAATAGCTGCTCCAGAATCAACGAAAGCCTGAGCAGAAAATGAGGACAGAGAGCATATCAGAGTGACAGTTAATAAAAACTTAGTCTGAACACTACCCAAGACAACTGAGCGCGCAAAACGTCCTCCCCGCCTAGGGCAGACTGAAATAGCATGAGAGGCATCACCACAGTAGAAACATAACCCATTGCGCTTTCAAAACTCATGACGCTGTGCCCCAGACACCACTCTATCACACTGCATGGGTTCAGAAGCTGGTTCACAAGGCAACACCATTCCACGCATACTTCTCCGCTCACGCAAACGTCTGTCAATTTGAATCGCTAATGACATAGAATCATTGAGACCAGAGGGGACAGGGAATCCCACCATAACATCCTTTACATTATCTGACAGACCCTTCCGGAAAAGGGCTGCCAAAGCGTCGTCATTCCATTTGGTCAGGACTGCCCACCTACGGAATCTCTGACAGTATAACTCAGCGTCATCAAGCCCCTGATTTAATGCCAACAAGGCTTTCTCAGCTTGATCCGTGACATTAGGCTCATCGTACAATAACCCCAAGGCCTGAAAAAATGCATCAACATCACTCAAAACAGGATCCCCAGGTGTCAGGGAAAAAGCCCAATCCTGAGGATCGCCGCGCAGGAGAGAGATGACAATTTGAACCTGCTGCGCTGCGTTCCCTGAGGACTTAGATTTTAAGGCAAAAAACAATTTACAATTATTTTTGAAATTCTGAAACTTAGCTCGATCCCCTAAAAACAAATCTGGCATGGGGATCCTAGGTTCCACAACAGGCAACCCAGCAAGATAGATAGCAATACTCCGAACCTCAGTGGCAAGCTGATCCACACGGCCAGACAACTGTGCAAACTCCATTGAGAGAAAAGATCTTCCCCAGCACCCAGAGATACAGAGGGAAAAAAAAAAATGCAACAAACAGAAAAATATCTCTGACAACTCTGACAATATTTTTTCCCTTCTGTGAGTACCATACAATTTTCAATTTTTTGGGCCGGTGATACTGTTATGTTTCGGTAGCTGAGGAGTGCAGGTAAAAAAGGCAATACACCAGAGCAGTTGGAATCTATGAGACTGCAGCACCCTGACTAACCACCACAACCAGAGGCAGCCGTGGAGCGTTCCCACGTTGGTCCTAGACGCCTCGTCACAGCCTGAGAAACTAACTGCACCTAAAGATAGATATAGGAAAGCTATCTGCCCCGGAGCAGAACCCCAAAGATAATAGAAAGCCCCCAAACATGTAATGGCGGTTAGACAAGATGAAATACTGACACAGAAAGAAAATAGTATGAGCAAACGCTGGGGCCCAAACTAACTAAATAGAAAAGGATAGGAAGGGTACTTACTGCAATCCCAGAAAACCCTGAAAAGCACCAACTCTACTAATTTCAAAATCACCTGAGATCACACGACCTCCACCACCTAAATTAGTTCTCTGGTGTAACAAAATCAAAACAGCAGCCACTGAAAAAACTGGAAAAAAGCAAAAGTACAAACATCAGTGGCTGAACAAAACTGAGAGGGCAGAAGCCCCCGGAGGGGACCCTGAAGGCCCCCACAGAAGTGCAGGACAAAATGCAAAAATATAGCACAAACACAAAAGAAGAAAATGTCTTATCTGTTAGCAGGAGATGCAGACACGAAACAGCAGGCTACAAGGGAAACTGGAATAAAGGATTCAGACCAGAACAATTGATCACCGGCAACCCTGATGGGAAAATGACTCCCTTATATAAGACCAGTCAGTAACACCTGATTCCCAGTCCTCACAATCTTCACTAGCACCGCTTGTAACCACCAGAGGGAGCCTGAGCTCAGAACTCATCTCAAACCCATTCACAACACCCCAGAGTACACATGACGTTACAGTACAGGAGGTGCCGCAGATGGGCCGGTGAAGAAGAGACTGACGAGGGCCCTCACAGCGGCACAAGTTCACTCATCTCTGTTCATGACCCCAGAGTACACATGACGTTACAGTACAGGAGGTGCCGCAGATGGGCCGGTGAAGAAGAGACTGAAGAGGCCCTCACAGCGGCACAAGTTTGCTCATCTCTCTTCATGACCCCAGAGTACACATGACGTTACAGTACAGGAGGTGCAGCAGATGGGCCGGTGAAGAAGAGACTGACGAGGGCCCTCACAGCGGCGGCACAAGTTCGCTCATCTCTATTCATGACCCCAGAGTACACATGAAGTTAAAGTACGGGAGGTGCCGCAGATGGGTCGGTTAAGAAGAGACTGATGAGGGCACACACAGCGGCACAAGTTCGCTCATCTCTATTCATGACCCCAGAGTACACATGACGTTACAGTACAGGAGGTGCCGCAGATGGGCCGGTGAAGAAGAGACTGACGAGGGCCCTCACAGCGGCGGCACAAGTTCGCTCATCTCTATTCATGACCCCAGAGTACACATGATGTTACAGTACAGGAGGTGCCGCAGATGGGCCGGTGAAGAAGAGACTGACGAGGGCCCTCACAGCGGCGGCACAAGTTCGCTCATCTCTATTCATGACCCCAGAGTACACATGAAGTTACAGAACAGGAGGTGCCGCAGATGGGCCGGTGAAGAAGAGACTGACGAGGGCCCTCACAGCGGAGGCACAAGTTCGCTCATCTCTATTCATGACCCCAGAGTACACATGAAGTTACAGAACAGGAGGTGCCGCAGATGGGCCGGTGAAGAAGAGACTGACGAGGGCCCTCACAGCGGCGGCACAAGTTCGCTCATCTCTATTCATGACCCCAGAGTACACATGACGTTACAGTACAGGAGGTGCCGCAGATGGGCCGGTGAAGAAGAGACTGACGAGGGCCCTCACAGCGGCGGCACAAGTTCGCTCATCTCTATTCATGACCACAGAGTACACATGAAGTTACAGAACAGGAGGTGCCGCAGATGGGCCGGTGAAGAAGAGACTGATGAGGGCCCTCACAGCGCTGCAAGTGAGTGTAATTGGTTTTAACCTACTTCTATTATTCCCTAGGCTCTTGTAAGAAACTAGAGCATAATAATGCACGTTCCATTCACATACAAAAGATTCACTGCGAATCGAATTTCCTGAAGAAATTGTAAGCGATTTACAAATTCAATTTTTTTGTAAAAGTTGTGGAGAATGTTTTTGCTTTCAATTGGTTTACTCATCTCATCTAGCCAAATCTCCATGGATTCTATTAATGATGTTTTCATACATCTTCAGACATTTTTGTCGAGTTGCTTTTTATGAAAATCTTTAAGTAATTTATGAACACAATGAGATCTCTTGAATATAAGAAATTTGTTTGAGGGGAGAAATTCCAGCACATGCTCCTACTTTGTGGATGATTGCAAGCAATCAGAAATCTCCTACCAAATCAGCAAAATGTTCACTTATCAGGCGACTGAATCTTTCATGACAGTTATGGTTATAGTTATCTACTTGGCTTTGTATAGACAGGTGGTAACATTTTATGTGCACAGAATGATCATGGTAATGGTTAATAATCAATCGGTGTATAAATAAGTCACAGAAATTATATATAATCGATAAATGGTCAGTTAACGGCCCTGGTCAGCTCACATAAATGGGCATTCATCTCTCACATTCGAGCAGAGGAGCTAAGAAATGTTCCTAAACCCCATCATAGAATCCCTTTTACGGAGCCGAACTTTCTTAATTCTTAACCTACTCAGTTTGAGATTTTTTTCTTTCTACATAAATTAGTTTGGTTTGTAATAAGCTTTGAAGGGTTTTAGGTTTTGCAAATGGTCTTCAACTGTGGATTGTGACCTACACTGGCAATGAAAAGTGACATTTGTTATGTATAGTCTCCGTACCTGTTTCCCTCTTGCAGTCTTCCCCACTCATATTTGCATTTCCGTCCTCCTCCATCCAAAATGGCTGTCACACTGGTAACTTGCACGTTTTCTCAGTGCCGTCCTACTCAGTGCGCTCACCGCTCTGCTCCTCTCAGTCTCAGTCCATCATGTAGTACTACCTCTTGCAGCATTCCCAGCACTGCTGCTTCCTCATCTTGCTGGTGAATCGCCACCTAGCTATAGGGAGTCACTAAACTTTGCAGGAGTTTAACCCCTGTGTGTCCTGCAAAGTTTAACTTCCCTGACCTATGTTCTGCCAGCAGGGGATATATTAAGCAGCTCTACCCTCCTCACCCTGCCTAAACTTAGGCTCCTAGCAGCAGTCCGTCCCTAATGTTCTGTCTAAATGCCTGTTTATATTGACTCTTCATTTACCGAACAAACTTGTATACCCATTCTCTCTGACCTCTCCACTCCTGACCCTGGCTTCGTATTCTGAACCCATGCTGCCTGCCTTAGACTTCCTGACCATGTCTCTGCTTACTCTCTCAGAGCCTTGTATTCCTGTCTTGATCCCTTGGTCAGCTGCTGCATGTCCGGCACTGCCCTTGAGTGGCACCTTGTGGCTACCCTAACGGGCCAGCCTAAGTTCATCATCAGAGGCACTAGTGAAGACAAGGTAGACACTTATTTATGCCCCTCCAGGGTAAGCCCACCCAATGGTGCAGTGGGTCTACACTCAAAGCCGTCACAATGTCTACTGCAGAAGAATGAGGAGTATAGGGTTAAGACTGAACCATACCACCATAAGAGTGGTTTAGATCACTGCTCCTCATGAAACTTCAGTTGTCATGTCAGAGACAGAAGGCCACATGCCAGTCTCATTGGAGGAAGAAGGTGAAAGCAAATTGTGATCACCAGTGACCAAATAAGATAAATGTATAGTCACTTTGTAGCACCCCATTGGAGGATCACTATAGTGAAGTTAGCAGGGCTGTACATTTTATTTCTTGAAACAGTGCCACTACTTCCCCATTACTGCCCATGAAATTAACAGGGAGAGCTGTCATACCAGTGTAAGCAATCAAGTTACTTGATGAGAATCAACAAGAAACAGTGGAATGATAATAAAGCGGTGACTGTGGAGCGCCTGAATGATGGGTCCGAACATTTCGAGCAATGAATATTTATTCTCAGAAACAAAAAGTACAAAAAAAACACAATTATGTGCAATGAAAAATGTAGGTTAACTTCCTGTACATTTAGTGACCAATGTGGGAAGATTTTAGCCACAGAATAAGGAAAGCAGTGGGGAATGTTCTGGTTACAGCAGTAGTTGCCAGGTGCTCCACATCTCAGTCCTTACTGTCACGGATTTGCTGCTTGGCACAAGAACACTGTAAGAAATGCTGAGAAAACAGACAATTGGATGGTAACAAGTCTAAAGAAGCTCAATCTCCGCATGCATCTTCTGATGCCGGCTCATATTCGAGCAGTGCCGGAAGGACTTCCCACACTCCTTACACTTATACGGCTTCTCCCCTGTGTGAACCCGGTGATGTTTCTTCAGCTCAGAGCTCAGGATAAAGCTTTTGGCACAGACATCACAGGCGAATGGTCTCTCACCTGTATGAGTTCTTCTGTGCCTTATAATTTGGGACCTCTGACTAAAGCATTTGCCACATTCAGTGCATGTGAATGGTTTAATCCCAGAGTGCGTTCTTTGGTGTATGACGAGGTCTGAGCTGCGAATAAAGCTATTTCCACACTCAATACATATAAATGGTTTCTCCCCCGTGTGAGTCCTATAGTGAACCATCAGATCCGCACTCTGACTGAATCTCCTCCCGCACTCTATGCATGCATACGGCTTCTCCCCGGTATGTATTCTCTCATGGTTCTTCAGTCCTGAATTCTGACTGAACTGCTTCCCACAGTAGATACAAGTGTACGGTTTCTCTCCGGTGTGGATCCGTTCGTGTTTTCTTAGCACAGAACTTCTGCCAAAGTGCTTCCCGCAAAAGAAGCATCCATATGGCTTCTCTCCTGTGTGTGTTCTCCGATGAACGATAAGATTGGATTTCCCAACAAAGGTTTTCCCACAGTCCATACACACAACCTCTCTGCCTGTTTTCTTTTGCTCCTGAGTTTGTATTATAGAGCCACTTACATCACAGGGAGTGCGGCTCCCATCAAGGGTAGAGTCAAGCTCCCGACTTGTGGGGCTGTGTAACTTCTGGTGCTCAACATACGTAACCTCCTGAGAGAAGCTCTGTCCACACTCAATACAGATATACGAGCAGGAGCTCATAGCTGGGATCGACCCCAGGCCGTCCATGCAGTCCACTCTGCCAAAACAGGACTCAGTATGTAGAAGGCTTCTATGCTGGCCAGGCGACACAGGTAATGGAGCTTCTACTGAAAAGGTTCTGGGCATCTTCATGGGCTCACATATTGTTCTGCGATTTCGTCGTTTTGGAGTCTGTAGTGAAGCATTATTCACAAGGTCGATCCTTTCCAGGTTCTGTGTTTCTCTTGTTAGATGAATGTTTGGTGGTACTGAGAAAAAAAGAATATTGCAATCTTTAGTTATCACGTGTGCTTCAGGCAATGTGTAGGGGTAAAAATCTGTGATTCTGTCCTTAAAACTATTAGATCGAGTGTGGTTGCCCAGCACTATGTAAGTGCACTCCACACGGACAATCTCCCAAATTCCCTAAGCCAACACAAGAAGGGCCTGGCTATACGTTGCAACACTGAACAATTTGCAACGAAAATCCAGGTTACAATATTAAATGCTCTACAGGATTAAGCAGACTGCAATGATAATGGCAAAGGAAACACAGGTGCAAAACTGATAAAACAACCATTCACCCCGAAAACAACCATTCACACTGAAAACAACAATTCACACTGAAAACAACCATTCACCCCGAAAACAATTCACACCGAAAACAACCATTCACCCCGAAAATAACAATTCACACTGAAAACAACCATTCACCCCGAAAACAACCATTCACCCCGAAAACAACAATTCACACCGAAAACAACCATTCACCCCGAAAATAACAATTCACACTGAAAACAACCATTCACCCCGAAAACAACCATTCACCCCGAAAACAACCATTCACTCCGAAAACAACCATTCACCCCGACCATTCAATTAGGCCAGGGACACACATGGGAGAAACTTGCACGATTCTGGTGCGATTCTCCCGCATAAACACCCGGCACCGCCGCCAGCACTCGGACCGGAGTGGGCGGCTGCACAGACATACATGTAGCCTCACACTCCGGTCCGAGAGCCGGCGGCGGTGCCAGGTGTTCATGCGGGAGACTCGCATGTGTGATCCCGGCCTTATCTGTACATTCAGAATACTAGGCAACCGCCCCGTCCATAGATGGTCCGTATGTGAGCGCTTGCTTCATCAGTATTCTGCACAATGTTAATATTGTTACCGGGTGCTAGTAAATCCGATTGCCTTTTTTCTTTGATGTTTCGTGAATTTCAAGTCTTTTTCTGTGATTGCTTTGAATTTTTAGTGTAGGGACTCCCAAGATATTAAGGACCCTTGATGCAGGTTGTGAAGTTGCATTTTTTTATTAAAAGACCAATACCACATGTATTCTATACATATTTTTTGTTACATATTTTTCATATTTTCCAGGGTGCAGCAAGGCCCTTCAGTGTTTGTCCTTTTGGGGTGCACTTATAAAGTGTTGGGCAGCCTGCCTTCTAATAGTATGGGCGTCACTATAGGCTGTAAGCCCCACACTGTGCACTACACTTATCTGTCTGACTGGCGCCCTATACGAGCTTGTGCATTTGTAATACTAGACAACCAACCCTTCTAAAATGGGGGGCATGTAAGTGAATGCTTTTCAGTATTTTTCACGGCTGCTGCCTCTGACCTTTTGCATGTGTGCCGGCTGTGTTTGCTTTTTTACTATGGAACATGGGCTAAATAATATTGGGGTACCTGTGCTGATGATATTACTGAAGACACATGGGCTAAATAATATTGGGGTACCTGTGCTGATGATATTACTGAAGACACATGGGATAAATAATATTGGGGTACCTGTGCTGAGGATACTGAAGACACATGGGATAAATAATATTGGGGTACCTGTGCTGAGGATACTGAAGACACATGGGATAAATAATATTGGGGTACCTGTGCTGATGATGATACTGAAGACACATGGGATAAATAATATTGGGGTACCTGTGATGATAATACTGAGGACACATGGGATAAATAATATTGGGGTACCTGTGCTAATGATGATACTGAAGACACATGGGATAAATGATATTGGGGTACCTGTGCTAATGATGATACTGAAGACACATGGGATAAATAATTTTGGGGTACCTGTGCTGATGATGATACTGAAGACACATGGGATAAATAATTTTGGGGTACCTGTGCTGAAGATACTGAGGACACATGGGATAAATAATATTGGGGTACCTGTGCTGATGATGATACTGAAGACACATGGAATAATTTTGGGGTACCTGTGCTGATGATACTGAAGACACATAGGATAAATAATATTGGGGTACCTGTGCTGATGATAGTGAGGACACATGGGATAAATACTATTGGGGTACCTGTGCTGATGATGATACTGAAGACATATGGGATAAATAATTTTGGGGTACCTGTGCTGATGATACTGAGGACACATGGGATAAATAATATTGGGGTACCTGTGTTTTGCATGCAGTAGTAATTGTTGCTGTCATTTGTGCATTGCTTTGTGTTGTTGCATACAGTGTAGACTTCCATCATTATCCATACGTCAATCGTCCACTATAACTGTCCCCTTAGTGTATGGTACCTTGTGTAGACAATGTATGGCTCACAATAGCCGGGGGGGATTGTAGTGTGAATATAAAAATGTACAGACTGCGCTCAGCCCGGGACGGAGCAGCCTTGCCGGTCACACACTTACAGAAAGACAGTGCCGGTAGAGACACGATCTTCAGAGCTGTTCACTTACTGTCTGGAAGCTTTTACCTCACAAATCCTTCTATGTTTCTCTATGTTTGATTGTTGTTATTGTAGAACATGGAGGTTTCATGGAGGAACATAGGGCTCTGTGTACTGTGAACTTGTGTTATCTTGGGAGCTGTATGAATTGGGAGGGTTTTCTGCCCCATCCTCTGATGTTCGCCTGGTATCTCCGATTCATCTAATCTTGAAAGCTGGCCACTTGAAGGGCTGGGTGAAACCACAGTTACTACACAGTGTAAACCACTATATAAGACCAGAGAAACATGACTAAGACAGATGCAAATACTGGGGTACCTGTACGTGTACAGTGTGTTCATACCTGCATAATTGGGGACGCCCATGCAGTGTATTGAATCTCCCAGGGGTTCTCAGTCTTGGTGTTGCTTCTCTGATATTCCAGACGGATGATGTTTAACCCCTTAACGACCGCCGATACGCCTTTAAAAAGGCGGTAGTTAAGGGTACTTAAACCACAGCGCCGTTAATTAATGGCACTGTGGAGAAAGTATATAGCGCCCCCCCAGAGTCGGATTTTCTCTGGGGTCTTGGCTACCGGGGGTGGTCGAGACCCCAGAGAACATGATTTGGGTCGGTTGTTACCGACCCCGCTTTTGCGATCGCCATTATTAACCCTATAATGACGACCGCAAAAAAAAAAAAGCCGAGATTCTCCATTTAATTTCTCTCTCCTCTGATGTGATCGCAGTGCACCCGCTGAATAAGATTTTCTCCGGGGTCTCGGCTACCGGGGGTAGTCGAGACCTCAGAGAACATGATTCGGGACCCCCACTTTTGCGATCGCCGTTATTAACCATATAACAGCGACCGCAAAAAAAAACAGCGATTCTACATTTCATTTCTCTCTCCTCTGATGTAATCGCACATCAGAGGGGAGAGAAATAGGGTCCCCGATCCCCCCCGGTACCTCCCGGTGTGTCCCCCGTCCTCCCATGGCTCCTGCAGCTCCCGGTCTTCTTCCTGCAAAGAAAATGGCGGGCGCATGCTGTTATGAACTGCTACAAGCACTAAGGAAAGATGGGAACTCTGTCCCTACAATAAAACTGAGCTTGATCCCTACGATGTAACGGGGAACCTGATCCTGCGACCAGACCCGCTAAAGTCCTCAGCTAGTCTGAACGAAGACCTATAGTTGCGAGGGAGGAATCCCTACAAGATCTAGGGACTGGGAGAAAAGGTGGACACCTCCTAACAGAAATTGTAGCAGGGAAAAATTAAACAGAAAACAAATTACTACGAGATCCTAAGATTAAGCAAAACTGACAGAGTAAGGCACCTAAGCACCCGGCTAGCTTAAGAGTAGATAATACAATGAAGTCCAGCAAAGCCAGAAGGGCGGAGCCAGACTAAATAGGGAAAAAAGGTCATGTGACCAGCAAACTGAAACAAAATCTAGCAAGAGGGTTCTAACAGTACCCTCCCTTCTAAGAGGATCCTCCGGATCCCCTAGGACTTAGGCTTATCCGGAAACCTCTTGTGAAACGCTCTGACAAGTCTAGACGCAGAAACATCATCCGCCCTCACCCATGAGTTATCCTCGGGTCCATAACCCTTCCAAGCGACGAGGTACTGCAAACCCCCTCTATACCGTCTAGAATTTAGGATGCGGGAAATCTCATATTGCCCGTCCTCCACCACCAGGGGAACAGTGGCCGAGACGTCTCCATCTGAGACCTCAGCTTTTTTCAAGAGAGAAACATGAAACACCGGATTAATCTTCCAGGAGGTGGGAAGCTCCAACTTAACAGCAGATTGGTTAATAACCTGAAGCACCTTAAAGGGCCCTACAAACTTGGGACCCAATTTCTTAGACGGAATCCTCAAGCGCAGATTCTTAGAGGACAACCAGACCATGTCACCAATAGCAAACAAAACCTCTTGTCGTTTTCTATCAAAATACACTTTGGATCTTTTGTTAGCCTCCTGAAGATTACCACGCACATCAGTCCAAACTCTCTGCAACACACCAGAAAAATTCTCCTCTTCAGGTACAGCCGATCCCAACTTGGAAAATGACCCAAAAGACGGATGTCTCCCAGTACAACAAAAAAAAGGCGAACAACCAGCAGAAGCGGATGTATGATTGTTAAGAGCAAACTCAGCAAGTGGCAGAAACTCAGACCACCCCTCTTGATTATCAGTCACAAAACAACGCAAGAACTGCTCAACATCCTGGTTTTTCCTTTCTGTCTGGCCATTAGACTCAGGATGATATCCGGATGAAAACGACAAATGAACTCCCAACCTGTCACAAAAAGCGCGCCAAAAACGAGCCACAAACTGAGGTCCCCTATCAGAAACAATGTCAGTAGGAACACCATGTAGTCTGACTATTTCCTTGACAAAGGCCTTAGCGAGAGTCTTAGCGCAGGGCAATTTGATGAAAGGAACCAAGTGACACATCTTGCTAAAACGGTCCACGACCACCCAGATGACAGTGAAACCCTCAGAGGGGGGAAGGTCAGTAATAAAGTCCATAGCCAAATGTGTCCAAGGTGCACTAGGGACCTCCAGAGGGCAAAGCAACCCTGCAGCAGGAGTATGAGAAGACTTAGATCTAGCACACACAGTGCATTGACGCACCACTTAATGACTTCCTTCTGCCATCCAGGCCACCAAAAGCTGCGACCCACAAGTCTCTTGGTCTCAGAGATTCCAGGATGACCTGCCAACCGAGAGTCATGACATTCAACAAACAAAGCTCTCCTCAGGGTACCAGGCACAAACAACCTCCCATGCGGCGTGTTAGATGGGGCATTCTCCTGTGCTTTAAGAATCTCATCTTCCAACACGGAGTCCAAAACCGCAATAACAATCCCCTCTTGCAAAATGTTTTCCTCCTCCTCAGTACCCACCATAGGAGAAAAGCTGCGAGACAAAGCATCAGCTTTAACATTTTTAGTACCTGGGATGTAAGTAACGGTAAAATTAAAGCGTGAGAAAAACAGTGCCCACCTAGCCTGACGGGCATTCAAGCGTTTGGCAGCATCAAGGTAGATCAGATTTTTATGATCGGTGAAGACTTGAACGGGAAATTCCGCTCCCTCCAAAAAATGACGCCAGTGTTCAAATGCGAGTTTAATTGCCAACAATTCCCGATTACTGATATCATAATTTAGTTCAGACTCAGAAAATTTCTTTGAAAAAAAAAGCACAGGGATGTACTCCATCCGTCTTTTCCTGAGACAACACCGCGCCGACCCCCACAGAAGAAGCATCAACCTCAACCAAAAATGGTTTAGTCACATCAGGCTGCGTAAGGATGGGAGCAGAGCTGAACCTCTCTTTTAGCAACACAAAAGCCTCAATGGCCTCAGTAGTCCACTGAACCGCATCAGCACCTTTCCTGGTGAGATCGGTCAGAGGTTTGGCAATCACAGAAATTTTTTTTATGAATTTTCTATAATAATTGGCGAACCCCAAAAACCTCTGTATTGATTTCACACCAATAGGTCTAGGCCAATCCTGCACAGCTTGCACCTTCACCGGTCCATCTCAAAACCTTCACTGGAGACAATGTAGCCCAAAAAACTAAGTCTCTGTACAGCGAACTCACATTTTTCTAGTTTGGCAAAAGTGAATTATCACTCAGTAACTGTAATACTTCACGCACACTCCTCCAATGAGACTCCAAATCCGGTGAATAAATCAAAATGTCATCCAAATACACAACCACACTTCTGCCGATCAAAGGTCTAAGGATGTCATTAATAAGATTCTGAAAAAATGCCGGAGCACTGGAAAGTCCAAAAGGCATGACCAGATTCTCAAAATGACCCAGTGGAGTGTTAAACGCAGTCTTCCATTCATCCCCCTCCTTCATGCGCAACAAATTGTATGCCCCTCGAAGATCAATTTTCGAGAACCACTTGGCCCCCACTAACTGATTAAACAAATCAGGAATCAATGGCAGTGGGTAAGGATTGCGTACAGTAATCTTATTAATCTCACGAAAATCTAGACAAGGCCGTAAACCGCCGTCCTTTTTTTTAACAAAAAAAAATCCAACCGCCACAGGAGATTTGGAAGGCCTAATGTGACCGGTGGCCAAGCTTGTCTGTATGTATTCCTCCAAAGCCTTTCTCTCAGGAATAGTCAAATTACATAAACAACTTTTAGGAAGAGTCGCTCCAGGGACAAATTCAATCGCACAATCATAGTCTCTATGAGGAGGCAATACCTGCGATTCCTTATCAGAAAAAACTTTCCAAAAATCCTGAATAGGTACAGGTAACTCCCCCTTAACTACAGCAGCAATACGCCCGTTACAACACTTGTCATAACACTTAGGACTCCAGGACTTAATTTCATTGGTAGACCAATCCAGTACCGGATTGTGCAATTTTAACCAGGGTAACCCCAAAATCACCGGTGAGGGCAAATTATTCAAAACTACCAAATCCAAATTCTCTTGATGAACACCATTAATAGTAAGAGGAAATTCACAGATATGGTGAGTAACATTTTTCAAGGGAGAGCCATCCCCAGACACCACATTAATAGGAGAAGACAGAAGTTTGGGTTTTAATTTTAGTTTTTCCAAAAATTTCCCATCAATCACATTGAGAGTTGAACCACAATCCACAAATACCCGAAACTCCATTAATTCCTCCTCAACAGCAGTGGTAGCAGAAAGAAAGACACCTTTATTGTTTAAACAAGCTATGCGGGCGACACTGACCTCATTTTTTTTTTCTCTTTATTCATTCGAAGCGCACAGTTCTTAATGAAATGCTCAGATTTACCACAGTAGAAACACAAACCTTGAGCAAATCTGCGTTCTTTTTCCCGAGAGTGAGGTGCCATTGCTCCAATTTCCATCGGCTCTGCAATGTCAGTACATTCCTTCTCCAAACCTGGAGCTGACAAAGCAGACTTACTCTCATTAACCCTTGCACGCAGTCTCCTATCCACCCGTATGGCCAATTGCATAGCCTCTTGCAAGTTACCAGGTATAGGATAAGCAATCAGCAAATCTTTAACCCTTTCACTTAATCCTGCAAGAAATAAACTCTTCAAAGCTGAATCGTTCCAGCCCACCTGAGTGGACCACCTACGGAAGTGAGTACAATATTTTTCCAAATTACCCGATCCCTGTCTCAAACTTCTCAACTCTGTCTCAGCTGATGAAACACGATCCGGATCGTCATACAACAACCCCAAAGCAGAAAAAAAAACATCCACTGATCCAAAGCATGGATCACTAGGCTGCAGAGAAAAGGCCCAGTCCTGAGGTTCTTTGCGCAAAAGTGACATTATGAACCCTATGCGCTGTGATTCATCACCAGAGGATCTGGGTCTCAAACGAAAATACAACAAGCAAGCATTTTTAAAAAAAAAAAATCTTGTTGTTCACCAAAAAATAAATCAGGCAAACGTACCTTTGGCTCCACGAAATGTGCTCCAGAACAACTACTCACGTGTTGCTGGATTTCAGCCACCTACAGAGAGAGACCCTGCAGGCGTTCAGCCAAATCCCGAACCGACACCATGATGAAAACAGAAAATCTTTCCTTAGAGATTTTTATTTTTTTTTAATTTTTTTATTTCTTGGCTGGACTTACTGTTATGAACTGCTACAAGCACTAAGGAAAGATGGGAACTCTGTCCCTACAATAAAACTGAGCTTGATCCCTACGATGTAACGGGGAACCTGATCCTGCGACCAGACCCGCTAAAGTCCTCAGCTAGTCTGAACGAAGACCTATAGTTGCGAGGGAGGAATCCCTACAAGATCTAGGGACTGGGAGAAAAGGTGGACACCTCCTAACAGAAATTGTAGCAGGGAAAAATTAAACAGAAAACAAATTACTACGAGATCCTAAGATTAAGCAAAACTGACAGAGTAAGGCACCTAAGCACCCGGCTAGCTTAAGAGTAGATAATACAATGAAGTCCAGCAAAGCCAGAAGGGCGGAGCCAGACTAAATAGGGAAAAAAGGTCATGTGACCAGCAAACTGAAACAAAATCTAACAAGAGGGTTCTAACACATGCGCAGTGTGCCCGCCGAATCTGCCGGCTGGCAGATTCATGCATTCAGTGCAGGACATTTTGGTCACTGTGATAAACGCTATCACAGTAATCAAAATAAAAAAATAGTAAATAAACCCCCCCTTTACCACCCCCTTAGTTAGGGACATATAATAAATTATAGAAAATATATTTATTTTCATTTTTCCATTAGGGTTAGGATTAGGGTTAAAATTAGGGTTAGGGTTACAATTAGGGTTGGGATTAGGGGTGTGTTGGGGTTAGGGTTGGAGCCAGAATTGAGGGGTTTCCACTATTTAGGCACATCAGGGGGTCTCCAAACGCGACATGGCGTCCAGCCAATTCTGCGTTGAAAAAGTCAAACGGCGCTCCTTCCCTTGTGACCTCTGCCGTGTGCCCAAAAAGTGGTTTACCCCCACATATGGGGTATCGGCGTATTCAGGAGAAATTGGACAACAAATTTTGTGGTTCTTTTTTTTTTTAGCACTTGTGAAAATAAAAAAAGATGGATTTTGGTAAGAGCTTACCTGTAAAATCCTTTTCAGCGAAGAAGGAAGGGAGACACAGTCATTACTAGTGGGTAGGCGGAGCCCAGATGAGATAGACACCTCAGATTAAAAAGAGTGTTGACCGGCCCCTCCAGCTCGGGCTCCTCCTACTCAGCTCTCCAGTCGTACACAAGCTTAAGGAAGAGCAATATCACCAGCGGAGCAACATAACCCCTTCTGAAGAAATTCAGAGAAGAAAACACAAAAATACAGGTTATGCATGCATGTAGGCAAAAACCACACAGTTCCAGGTACTACTCACTGGACCTGACCACTGCGATGAGCTGGCGATGCTGGAAAAGAGCCTTAGCGCGTCAACCTCAGCCCAGATAATCGCTATCAGAGGAGGCCATGGGAGGGATCTGTGTCTCCCTTCCTTCTTCGCTGAAAAGGATTTTACAGGTAAGTTCTTACCAAAATCCGTCTTTCAGCTTCAGATGAAGGAAGGGAGACACAGTCATTACTAGTGGGACGTCCCAAAGCAGTCCAAAAATTAAGGGTGGGAAAAAACCATAAAAGGCAGAACCCAACACCTAAGAAAATGCGCACTAGCGCTAAACACAAGTCAACGAGAACTTTAAACCACAGCCGCCTGCAGGACCCTACGTCCCAAGGCTGCATCAGCAGAAGCACTAACGTCCACCTTATAAAATTTTGTAAAGGTGTGGACGGAGCGCCAGGTCGCCGCCCAGCAAAGCTGAGCTGCCGAGGTCCCTTGATGGAAAGCCCACCATGAGCCCACAGTTCTCGTGGAATGGGCTCGAACCTTAATCGGGCAAGGTTCGCCCTTAAGTCGGTAAGCGTCCAAAATGGCCGACCGAATCCAACGAGCTATAGAATCCTTGGAAGCTCGATGACCACGTCGACGACCTGCTGGAATCACAAACAGGGAGTCCGACTTCCGAAAACTTTGAGTAACAGACAAATAGAACTTCAAAGCCCGCACCAAATCCAATGTGTGCAAGGCCCGTTCCCTCGCATTACTCGGCCCTGGACAAAAGAGGGCAACACAATATCCTGGTTAACATGAAATTGCGACACCACCTTAGGTAGGAAGTCGCCCCGTGTGCGAAGCACTACGCGATCCGGGTGAAACTCCAGGAAAGGAGGCGAGCAAGAAAGAGCCGCCAACTCAGAAACCCCTCTCAAAGAGGTTACCGCCACTAGGAAGGCAACCTTCGAAGAGAGCAAAGAGAGACTAACAGAGTCCATAGGCTCAAAAGGCCCGTGCTGAAGAGCCTCCAAAACAAGATTGAGACGCCAAGGAGACACAGGTGCCCTCCGCGGCAGAAACTGACGGGTTACACCGCGAAAAAAGGAACGTACGTCCCTACGCGAGGCGATAGCCTTCCGGAACAGCAAGGACAGAGCAGAAACCTGACCCAGCAGGGTGCTCACTGCCAAACCCTTATCCAGCCCGAATTGCAGGAAGGCCAACAAATTGGGAATGGAAAAAATCCTCGGGTTCCTTGAAAAACCTGAACACCACGAAAAGAAGGCTTCCCAAGTCTTGTGGTAAATCCTAGTAGTAGCCGGACCTCTGGCAGCTCGCAAAGTGGCAATGACTTCGGCTGAAAACCCTTGACGGGTCAATATTTCGGTCTCAAGAGCCACGCCGTCAAACGCAGAGACTTCAGGTCCGGATGACTAACGGGCCCTTGGTTAACAGGTCAGAGCGAAGAGGAAGTGGAAATGGTGGCGCTGCCAGGAGCGACACCAGAGTCGAGAACCACGTCCTCCTTGGCCAATCTGGGGCTATCAACATAGCCGGGATTCTCTCTAGTCTGATCCGACGTAGCACCAGAGGAAGCAAGGAAATCGGCGGAAAAAACATAGATTAGCTCGAATTGGCCCCACGAAGCCACTAGAGCATCCACTGCCACAGCCTTCGGATCCTTGTACCTGACATGAAAGTCGGTAATTTGGCATTGACCCTGGATGCCATCAAATCCACTTGGGGAGTTCCACGAAAGCACAGCAGTGCCAAATTCTCCGGATGAAGACTCCATTCTCCGGGATCCATCTTCTCGCGACTGAGAAAGTCCGCCGTGATTCTGAACTCCTGAAATGCGGATCGCAGAGAAGGCTGGCACTCCGGTCTCGGCCCATACCAGGATCCGAGAAAAAACTCCACCATGAGCCTGGAACTCCTTGTCCCGCCTAGATGGTCGATATACACGACCGCCGTCGCATTGTCTGTCTGCACTCGGACTGGCAGACCGCTTAAAGGGACCGTCCAGTGATGGAGGCAAAGGAAAATTGCCCTCAATTCCAGTATGTTGATCGGCAGGAGACTCCTCCGACGACAATACTCCCTGACTCCAGATATCGTCCAGACACCTCCCCAGCCCGTCAGGCTGGCATCGGTGGTTATTACCGACCACCTCAGAGGGAGGAAAGACTTCCCCAGGGATAACGCTTCCGGACGTAACCACCATCCTAGGGACTCTCGCACCCTGTGGGAGATGATGAGACTGCAATCCAGCGAAGTCTGCGATCGATCCCAACGGCTCTGAATGAGCCTTTGGAGGGCCCTGGAATGAAACTGCGCAAATGGAAGTGGCTCCATGAACCACCATCAAACCCAGAAGGCGCATACTCCCTCGAAGAGACATCGCTGTCGAAGACTTCATAACCTGTACATGTCGAAGAGGACATGCTTGCTTGTCTGGAGGCAGAGACCACTGCTCGTACCGTGTCGAAATGCTTCCCCAAAAACAGGATTGACTGCGACGATTCCAGAG
Source organism: Oophaga sylvatica (assembly GCA_033576555.1). Lineage (NCBI taxonomy): Eukaryota > Metazoa > Chordata > Amphibia > Anura > Dendrobatidae > Oophaga > Oophaga sylvatica. The sequence goes on along the minus strand of JARQOD010000777.1, from coordinate 16,839 downwards.
ACGACTTCTCCCAACTGACCAGCCACCCGAAGTCCTCCAGGAGCTGAAGGGATAGATTGCAAGCAGTCACTGCCTCCTCCTTTGAGGACGCCACAATCAAAAGGTCGTCCAGGTAGAGAAGAATCGAAACCCCCTGTCTTCGAAGAATTGCCAAGAAAGGCGCCAGAAATTTTTGTAAAAACTCTGGGCGCTGAAGCCAACCCGAATGGCAGAGCCACAAACTGGTAATGGTCCTGACCTATGGCAAAACGAAGGAAGCGTTGGAGGCCCTTCCGATTGGGAAGTGCAAATAAGCGTCGCGAATGTCGATTGACACCAAAAAAGCGTTCTGCGACAGGGCCTGCGGAATTTCCTGGCGTGAACATGCCGATTCAATCTTTTGAGATCCAGAATGGGCCGAAATTTGTCCTCTTTTTTGGGGACCACAAAGAGGTTAGAATAAAACCCTCTTCCCCGGCCTTCCGGCGAAACCGGCACCACCACACCTTTCTGCAGAAGGGAATCTACCTCCCGCAGCAGAGCGGCAAAAAGCTCGGGCTCTGACGGAAACGCGAGGTTGACAAAAAAACTGTCTGGGGGTCGAAAAAGAGACTATATGAAGTAGCCTGCCAACACAACCCGTGTCACCCAGGCGTCCGACATGCGGGAAGCCCAAGTCGGTTTGGATTGGAGTAAACGACCCCCCACTCGAGAGCGCTCGAGTGAGACCCAGGCGTCAGTCCGCCTTAGCGGGCTTTTTGCCAGCTTCCCGCTTGTCTCAACGGAAGTTCTTTTCCAGGGTATGCGGAATTTCTGAGAATTCCCCTTTTTTTTTTTTTTTTAAAAAGAGAGGGACGATCCGAACCCCAGAGGGCTGACTGAATCATCCCCTGGACCGAAAGGACCGCCGACAACTACCGGCACTAGTCCTGCCAGATGCAGAAGTCACAGCTCTGCGCTGCGGTAAAGCAGTTTCTTTTGCCTTTACCTTGTCAATCAGCTCCGTGAGGTCAGGTCCAAATAGCTGACCACCTTGTAAGCTAAAGATAGCAACCCTGTTTGGAAACTGCGTCCCCAGTCCACTGTCTAAGCCACAGTGCTCTTCTGACTGTGACTGCCGAAGATTGCGCCCTGAATAGCAGTGACGCAGTATCCTCCAACAACTGGAAAAGTCCATCTACCTCGATAGAGGAGATCCACCTTGCCACGCCGTCCGTAGACGGTCCAACCGGCTCAGGGAAACTTTACAAGCACACATGGATCCTTAATACTGAATCCATGATTTCTGTCCAGCGGGTCCTGCAGACTCGCCTTCCCCTTAACAGGAGAATTTTTCTAAGCTGGGATGAGGGACATCCATTTCAGGAAAAGGATCCAATTATCATCAACTCCGTAGAACACGGATACGGTGTCTCAATTTTCTGGACACAGGCGCTCCTTCTCCACTGCCCCATTAAGCTCATCCAGTGATGTGAAAACATCCGGGCCGACTTACCAGGACATCCAGATACCTCCTCCGGTAACTGTAACGCCTCCAATAAAAAACCTCTTTACGGCCCAAAAGAGAGGCAGAGTGTCCCTGCCGATCCTCTTTGTCCGAATAGGACATTTTCGTTGTGTTGCTTCCTGACATGAGAGGATCTGGCTGACACTCAATAATAGAAAATCAGACAGGCCATCAAACTAGCGAGGGCCTCCATTCTGACACCACTGGAACCTCTGACCGCTGCTCTTAACGCCGTCGAGGTCTGTGCGTTAGATACGCGAGACTGATACTGTAGCGGATCTGGGAGACGGTTGCACAGTATATGGCAGGTTAAACCTGTCAGTAACTAGAAAGTGTGTTTCTTAAAGAAAAAACGAACGCTGAAGGGTTAAAGCTTTTAAAGAGAGAGCTACCCCAGCTGTCCCCCATTAGGAGTTAACCGCCTAAGAAGGGGTTAAAGTCGCAGCCTCCCCACAACCTTAATAATGAAAAAGGTGTGCGAGCTCCAAGTGCCTCTTATAACCCTAAGGCAGCAGCTACAGGACAGCTATGCCACACTTAACAAGAAAACATTCACAAAATTGCGCTGTTAGTAAATCGCAATGACCGCCAAAGTCATTAAGGGGATCACTAACCGCTTATGCGTTGTTAATGAAAGCGACATTAAAAATGATCACACAAACGATCGCATAGTATGCGTCGTTATCGGTCGTTAGCAGGAACGTATAGTGGCAGTATTACTGTCGCAGACTCCCCACAACCTCTTTATTGAAAAGGTGTGCGAGCCCTTATGAGATAACAGCTGCAGGCAGCGCAGTCTGCCACCCATTTGTGCCTCAGAAAGGCGCCCGCGCTGTGGGGGTGAAGGGGTTAAGCTTCTGCCCTAGACGGGTAGAAGCGACTCACCCAGCTGGTCACGTGCAGCGTCTGCCGGGAGGGGAGGAGAGCGATGTTCCAGGGAGCTTTCAGCCTGTCAGTAATGGCCGCCGCGCTGTGCCTCCGTGTGCTTCATGAGAGAAGCCGGAAAGGAAGACTGCCGTAAAGCGCGCGCTCAGAGCGGCGCGAAATTCAAATAAAAAAAAAACGCGCACTCCTCTCTCCCTCCTCCTATGTCCTGCAGGCATCCACCTGCGGACAAAAAACACACAGTCACCGGCATGTATACTGTAACAGCGGCTGCCGCAGCAGTCGCTGAATCACTCACACACCTTAATAAAAATGTGGGAGTACTCACCCAACCGAGCGCCACAGGGACCCCCAGGGGTTTCTGGCGCTATGCCCCTCGCTTCCCCCCAGGGCGGGGAATGCAGTGACCCCTGCAGTGCGGTTTGCGCCCCCGCCAGGGAAGCCATCCTCATCCCCCCGGGCCGGCAGGGTTCTGCAGGGACCACCATATAGGGTAATACAGATCAGCCAAGGGAGAGGTGGGGGTCCAGCAGCGCTGAGACCCCTGAGACCTCTAGACCACTTCTGGTGATCCAAGTCTCTTGTCCGATAAAAAATAATAAAATCTTCTGAGGAGCTGCTTCCAGCTGCGACTATCCTCTGAGACCTCAAATTGTAAACTGGAGAGCTGAGTAGGAGGAGCCCGAGCTGGAGGGGCCGGTCAGCACACTCTTTTTAATCTGAGGTGTTCTATCTCATCTGGGCTCCGCCTACCCACTAGTAATGACTGTGTCTCCCTTCCTTCATCTGAAGCTGAAAATTGGTTTTGAAGTAAATTTTTTGCAAAAAAAGTTAAATGTTAATTTTTTCCTTCCACACTGCTTCAGTTCCTGTGAAGCAAGTAAAGGGTTAATAAACTTTTGAATGTGGTTTTGAGCACCTTGAGGGGTGCAGTTTTTAGAATGGTGTCACTTTTGGGTATTTTCTATCATGTAGACCCCCCAAAGTGACTTCAAATGTGATGTGGTCTCTAAAAAAAAAAATGGTGTTGAAAAAATGAGAAATTGCTGGTTAACTTTTAACCCATATAACTTCGTAACAAAAAAAAAATTGTTGCCAAAATTGTGCTGATGGAAAATAGACATGTGGGAAATGTTATTTATTAAGAAATTTGTGTTACATAGCTCTGTGATTTAAAGGCATACGAATTTAAAGTTTGAAAATTGCTAAATTGCAATTTTCAAAATTTTTGCCATATTTCCATTTTTTTCATAAATAAACGCAAGTCACATTAAAAGAATTTACCACTAACGTGAAGTACAATATGTCACGAAAAAACAATCTCAGAATCAGCGGGATCCGTTAAAGCGTTCCAGAGTTATAACCTCATTTAGTGACAGTGGTCAGATTTGTAAAAATTGGCCCGGTCATTTAGCTGCAAATTGGCTGTCACTAAAGACACTGTCACACTTAGCGATCGCACCAGCGATCACGACAACGACACGACCTGGCGAGATCAGTAGTGCGATGGCTATGTGATCGCTAGTTAGCTTCCAAACACAACTCATCAGCGATCTGTATAACGACCTCTGCGGTCGTTGGGAAAACCTAGTCCCACCTACGACGCTGGTGAAGTCGTTCATAAAGGGTGTCACACTCAGCGATTCAGGCTCACCAGCGGGACACCAACGACCAAAAAATGGCTCAGAACGTTCATGAACGATCAGCGACATCTCAGCAGGGGCCACATCGCTGCTACGTCACACACAGCTGCGTCACTAACGAGATCGCTACTGTGTCATAAATGGTGACTCATTAGCAATCTCGTTAGCGATGTCGCTAGCGATCTCGCTTAGTGTGGCATACCCTTAAGGGGTTAAAAGCCTCTTGGTGATGATGAACTGAACTCCTTCTGCTCCCGCCGTCTACTAACCTCCCTAAATCTGACATTTCCCTCTCAGTGGGCGGCACCATAATAACACCCCGGCAGCAGGCTCGCTGTCTGGGTGTTATGTTTGACACCAATCTCTCCTTCACCTCCCATATACAATCTCTTGCCCGCTCTTGCCGTTGTCATGGGTGCATCGCCATGAAGATCGTCGCGATTGCACATTCTGACTTCTCACAGCTGAGCTGCTGTTTCTTTGTTTTTTGGTAATGAGAGAGTTAATTTTTCCTAGCTCTTTGCTAAGGCTAGGTGCAGCCTCGCCCGGCTGCTTTTGATTATGTTCTAATTAGTTTCCTTTATATTTCTGCCAGTCTGGGTGTTAGACGCCGGTGAAAGCATTCATGTAGTTTAGCAGACTGGATCGGTTCTGAGAATATTTAAGCTAAGAGCTCCTTAGTTGTTTTTACTCTTACAGCTTATAGTTTTTCTCTGAGACCTTAGGTGTTCCTACTGTGTGTGAGTGTTGTATGTAAGACTTTATTCACTTTATTTCTTGTCTTTGTTGTTTGTCTTTCTGTTCATTAACCGTTACCTGTTCATTCCCTTTGGTGGTATTCAGGGTCCTTCTTAGGACTAGAATACAGTTGGCAGGGATTGATAGGAGACAGGGTTTACGCTGGTGGCCTGGACCTCTGTACCTTTAACAGTACCTCCAGGTTGAGGGATTAGTTAGTACCCCAGTTTAGGGTCAGCTTAGACCCCGGTCACCCTCTAGCCGGAGACAGCGTATAACGGATTCCGTTTTGACCCTCTGGACATTCTGTCAGGTAAATCTATGTTATCATATATCTATGCGCATGTTATATAGTATGTTGCCCTTTTGATATAGATTACTGACATCACATATATATATCTGCTATACAGCGTGACATTTTCACCGGCCCAACTAAAGATTCTCCCCAGCTGTCATGGATCCAGTAGCCCAGCTGGCCCGGCAGTTGCAGGGGTTGTCCATGGAATTTGCAGACATTAAGTCCAAGGTTTTGTCCCTCCCGGAGCAAACCAGATCTGAACCTAAGGTTGCTCTCCCGGACAGGTTCACTGGTGGGCGGGACAAATTTTTTACTTTCCGGGAGGCATGTAAATTGTACTTTCGGCTGCGGCCTCGGTCATCTGGGAGTGAAGAGCAGAGGGTGGGAATTGTTATCTCGCTCTTACAAGGGGACCCTCAATCTTGGGCGTTCTCTATTCCTCCAGGCTCCCCAGATCTCCAGTCAGTGGATCGATTTTTTACTGCCCTGGTCTGGTATATGATGATCCGGATCGAGTCTCCCTTGCTGAAACAAGGTTACGTAAAATACGGCAAGGAAATCGTCCAGCGGAGGAATATTCTTCTGAGTTCCGTAGATGGGCAACAGATACTCAGTGGAATGACCCAGCTCTTAGGAGCCAGTTTTGTCAAGGGTTGTCTGACAAATTAAAAGATGTGTTGGCTCAGTATGATTCTCCTCCATCACTGGAGGCTGCTATGGCCCTCGCTATTCGGATTGATAGACGACTTCGGGAAGACGCGAGGTAACTCCGCCCCCCATGATGACTCCACCTACTACTAAAGTCCCTTATACTGAGGTTCCCCTGGTCTGTTCTGAGGAACCCATGCAGTTGGGAGGGACATCATTTTGTAGGAGGGAATCGGCGGTGCGCCGCAAGACTAGAAGGTGTTTCTTTTGCGGGAGAGAGGGACATTTTGTTGGGGGTGTCCATCCCGGACCTCTTTGAGCCAAGGAGTTAACCTGGGAGTGTGTATTTCGTCCCCAAATCCCTCTCAGTTTCTCGTGCCTGCGGAGGTGGTGATTGGTACTAGAACTGAGAGGATTTCTGTTTTTCTTGATAGTGGGTCCGGGGCTAATTTGGTGGACGCTCGGTTTGCCCAGGTGCATGGTATGCAACTGAGTGTATTGGCCAAACCGGTTCCTATACTCTCTATTGATTCTAGACCTCTTGGTCAAGGTAGCTTGGTACAAGCTGTTCATAACATAGATCTTCGAGTAGGGGCAATACATAAAGAGCAATTGTCTTGTTATGTGTTGGAGGGTCTACCTACTCCTATTGTGTTGGGACTTCCTTGGTTGGCTAAACATAACCCAGTGATTGATTGGCAATCCAGAAAGATAAGCCAGTGGGGTGAATTTTGCAAGAATAACTGCATGAGCACGGTCATCGGTGCGGTTGTGCCTAGGACTTTGTCTCCTTTTCTGGAGGACTTTGGGGAGATGTTCTCAGAGGAGGGGTGTAAAGAGTTTCCTCCTTATCGCGCATATGACTGCTCAATAAAGTTGCTTCCTGATGCCTTATCTCGTACTTTCCCAAGGGCCGGGAAGACGGATGATCCGGTTCCTATTCCTCAGGAGGGAGTTGTAGTGTCAGCTGTATGCTCTGAGCTTGAGGGGGAGGTATTGGGGGGTCAGGGGGACGCCCCTGTGGGACTTCCAGGGAGACTGATAGTTCCAGATCGCTTAAGACTGAAGGTTACGGGGAACCGTTACAAACGGATGGCTGATAGGAGGAGAGTTTCTGGTTTAGATCTGAAGGTGAACGATCTGGTTTGGTTGTCTACCAGGAATAAAAACGTAAAGTTTCCTCCTGGAGGTTGGGTCCCAGATTCATCGGGCCGTACAGGATCAGTTCCATAATTAATCCTGTGGCATTTCGTCTGGACCTCCCTCCTACGTTTAAAAATCATAATGTGTTTCACAAGTCATTACTTAAAAAGTATGTGGAACCAGTCATACCGTCACCTCTACCTCCTTCAGTGGTGGTCAATGATAACGTGGAAATTCATGGGTCGAAAATCATTGACTCACGTCTCAGTCGCCGATCCCTTCAGTACTTAGTTCAGTGGAGGGGGTATTGTCCTGAGGAGGGGACGTGGGTCCCTGTGTCTGATGTTAACGCAGATCGATTGGTTCGGACCTTTCACACACTCACCCGGACAGACCTGGTCATGAGGGTCCGGAGGCCCCTCGTAGAAGGGGGGGTACTGTCATGGGTGCATCGCCATGAAGATCGTCGCGATTGCACATTCTGACTTCTCACAGCTGAGCTGCTGTTTCTTTGTTTTTTGGTAATGAGAGAGTTAATTTTTCCTAGCTCTTTGCTAAGGCTAGGTGCAGCCTCGCCCGGCTGCTTTTGATTATGTTCTAATTAGTTTCCTTTATATTTCTGCCAGTCTGGGTGTTAGACGCCGGTGAAAGCATTCATGTAGTTTAGCAGACTGGATCGGTTCTGAGAATATTTAAGCTAAGAGCTCCTTAGTTGTTTTTACTCTTACAGCTTATAGTTTTTCTCTGAGACCTTAGGTGTTCCTACTGTGTGTGAGTGTTGTATGTAAGACTTTATTCACTTTATTTCTTGTCTTTGTTGTTTGTCTTTCTGTTCATTAACCGTTACCTGTTCATTCCCTTTGGTGGTATTCAGGGTCCTTCTTAGGACTAGAATACAGTTGGCAGGGATTGATAGGAGACAGGGTTTACGCTGGTGGCCTGGACCTCTGTACCTTTAACAGTACCTCCAGGTTGAGGGATTAGTTAGTACCCCAGTTTAGGGTCAGCTTAGACCCCGGTCACCCTCTAGCCGGAGACAGCGTATAACGGATTCCGTTTTGACCCTCTGGACATTCTGTCAGGTAAATCTATGTTATCATATATCTATGCGCATGTTATATAGTATGTTGCCCTTTTGATATAGATTACTGACATCACATATATATATCTGCTATACAGCGTGACAGCCGTCTACACCTAAAGAACATCTCTAGAATCCGCCCTTTTCTCACCATGGAAACAACAAAAACCCTCACTGTAGCATTGATCCACTCCCGCCTGGACTACTGCAACGCACTATTACTTGGCCTCCCCATTACTCGACTATCCCCTCTCCAGTCCATCCTTAATGCAGCAGCCAGGGTCATCCATCTGGCTAATCGGTACTCGGACGCGTCCGCTCTTCGCCAGTCCTTACACTGGCTGCCCATTCATTATAGGATCCAATTCAAAGTACTGGTTCTCACCCACAAAGCTCTCCACAGTGCAGCACCCCCCTACATCTCCTCCCTCATTTCTACCTATCGGCCTAACCGACTGCTGCGCTCTGCAAATGACTTTCGACTAATCTCTGCACTAATCCGTACCTCCCACTCCCGACTCCAAGACTTCTCCCGCGCTGCGCCAATCCTCTGGAATGCTCTACCCCAAGAAATTAGGACTATCCACAATTTGCATGGTTTCAGGCGCTCCCTCAAAACACATTTGTTCAGAGCGGCCTATCACATTCACTAACCAAAGTCGTTCTATGTTTAAGTGTGTATGTGTGTAGCCCATTCACTATCTCCATCCATCCCTCACTCCCTCAAGATGGCTGGACCATCATTGTAAATGCACCATTGTATATACACACCTGTACTTTGTATCTCCCCACCTCAATGTAGATTGTAAGCTCTCACGAGCAGGGTCGGCTTATTATGCTTTAATTATTGTATTGTTAACGTTGTTACTTATGACTTGTGTTTTGAAACTGTTAAACTGTAAAGCGCTGCGGAATATGTTGGCGCTATATAAATAAAGATTATTATTATTATTATTATGTGAGTATACTGTATGTAGTTAATCTTTAAATATACTTAATCATTATATGTATTTAATCCCTATATGTACTTAACCTTTGTATGTTAAAATATACAAAACTGTACGCACTCATACTATTCATTCATACTATTTACCGTATTTAATTTCGTACTTTGAAATAAAATTGCGTAATATCACAGTAGTGGCCTTCTTTAAAGCCGTATCTGAACCTTAGGGTTAAAAACTTGGCAATACAACACTACACTACTCACGTAAACCAACCTGATGCACGCTACACAATGCCACGCAGCGGGGTCCACGCTGTGCAGTGAAGAGGCAGGGACCCAAGTTCAAAGTAAAACGTAGCTGTAATGTCCAAATCAAACCAAACACCCCAGTGTCCTCCGGATCGCAGCAGGGAAACAAGACAGTCCGTAGATGCGTCCAGCTGCCGAGGGTGACTGCACCAGCGCATGACACTGCGGGGTGCCAGGAGTTTGCTCTGCTGGGTGCCAGGAGTTTGCTCTGCTGGGCTCTGTGTTCCCTCACACATCCTGAGCTTTTGCAGAGCCGACTGCACTGCTGCTGCTAACTCCACACCGACACACCCAAAACCCCACACTACAGGGTTTAAACAGGAATCTGTGGCCATGGCCACTTGTAAGAGCCGACCCTGGAGTGGAGCGACCCGCCCCTCTACCATCCTGTAGATCGCTCCAAAAATAAAAGCCCATGCCGGGTATTACTGAATAATGCCTCGGCCAAATAACCTGACCAGGTCCATGCTCACTTTTATCTCTGCCATGTGACTCACAGGAGTCCTGCTGTGAACACAATGCACTCCAGCGGGATTCCGTCCTCATCCTGGGGGATGCATAGCGACCCTCACATATGACACTGGTCATTGCCTCACAACAGCTTATGTATGTCAACCTGATGCACTCTGCACAACTCACGTACGCCTACCTAATGCACTCCACTCTACTCACGTACGCCTACCTAATGCCCTCCACTCTACTCACGTATATGCCTACCTAATACACTCCACTCTACTCACGTACGCCTACCTAATGCACTCCACTCTACTCACGTACGCCTACCTAATGCCCTCCACTCTACTCACGTATATGCCTACCTAATACACTCCACTCTACTCACGTACGCCTACCTAATACACTCCACTCTACTCACGTACGCCTACCTAATGCCCTCCACTCTACTCACGTATATGCCTACCTAATGCACTCCACTCTACTCACGTACGCCTACCTAATGCACTCCACTCTACTCACGTACGCCTACCTAATACACTCCACTCTACTCACGTATATGCCTACCTAATGCACTCCACTCTACTCACGTACGCCTACTTAATGCACTCCACTCTACTCACGTACGCCTACCTAATGCCCTCCACTCTACTCACGTATATGCCTACCTAATGCACTCCACTCTACTCACGTACGCCTACCTAATGCACTCCACTCTACTCACGTACGCCAACCTAATACACTCCACTCTACTCACGTACGCCTACCTAATGCACTCCACTCTACTCACGTACGCCTACCTAATACACTCCACTCTACTCACGTACGCCTACCTAATGCCCTCCACTCTACTCATGTACGCCTACCTAATGCACTCCACTCTACTCACGTACGCCTACCTAATACACTCCACTCTACTCACGTACGCCTACCTAATACACTCCACTCTACTCACGTACGCCTACCTAATACACTCCACTCTACTCACGTACGCCTACCTAATACACTCCACTCTACTCACGTACGCCTACCTAATGCCCTCCACTCTACTCACGTACGCCTACCTAATACACTCCACTCTACTCACGTACGCCTACCTAATACACTCCACTCTACTCACGTACGCCTACCTAATGCACTCCACTCTACTCACGTACGCCTACCTAATGCACTCCACTCTACTCACGTACGCCTACCTAATGCCCTCCACTCTACTCACGTACGCCTACCTAATGCACTCCACTCTACTCACGTACGCCTACCTAATGCACTCCACTCTACTCACGTACGCCTACCTAATACACTCCACTCTACTCACGTACGCCTACCTAATGCCCTCCACTCTACTCACGTACGCCTACCTAATGCACTCCACTCTACTCACGTACGCCTACCTAATGCACTCCACTCTACTCACGTACGCCAACCTAATACACTCCACTCTACTCACGTACGCCTACCTAATGCACTCCACTCTACTCACGTACGCCTACCTAATACACTCCACTCTACTCACGTACGCCTACCTAATGCCCTCCATTCTACTCACGTACGCCTACCTAATGCACTCCACTCTACTCACGTACGCCTACCTAATACACTCCACTCTACTCACGTACGCCTACCTAATACACTCCACTCTACTCACATACGCCTACCTAATACACTCCACTCTACTCACGTACGCCTACCTAATGCCCTCCACTCTACTCACGTACGCCTACCTAATACACTCCACTCTACTCACATACGCCTACCTAATACACTCCACTCTACTCACGTATCCCTACCTAATGCACTCCACTCTACTCACGTACGCCTACCTAATGCACTCTACACAACTCACGTACGCCTACCTAATGCACTCCACTCTACTCACGTACGCCTACCTAATGCACTCCACTCTACTCACGTACGCCTACCTAATGCACTCCACTCTACTCACGTACGCCTACCTAATGCACTCCCCTCTACTCACGTATATGCCTACCTAATGCACTCCACTCTACTCACGTACGCCTACCTAATGCTCTCCACTCTACTCACGTACGTCTACCTAATGCACTCCACTCTACTCACGTATATGCCTACCTAATGCACTCCACTCTACTCACGTACGCCTACCTAATGCACTCCACTCTACTCACGTACGCCTACCTAATGCACTCCACTCTACTCACGTACGCCTACCTAATACACTCCACTCTACTCACGTATATGCCTACCTAATGCACTCCACTCTACTCACGTACGCCTACTTAATGCACTCCACTCTACTCACGTACGCCTACCTAAGGCTTCTTTCACACATCCGTCTTTTTGTATCAGGCATGATCCGTCCTATGCCTGAAGGGATGGATCCGGCGCTGAAACAAAAAAACTGATGCAACGGATCCGGTTTTTTGCTGGATCCGACCTGAACTTTTGAACCCAGAAAAAGAGGGTTTCTGATGCCCGGAGACACTGGAGAATGTACAGTCATGGCCAAAAGTTTTGAGAATGACACAAATATTAATTTTTACAAAGTCTACTGCTTCACTTTTTCTAATAGCAATTTGCATATACTCCAGAATGTTATAAAGAGTGATCAGCTTAACAGCAATTACTTGCAGAGTCAATATTTGGCTAGAAAATGAACTTTATCCCCCAAAACACATTTCAACATCATTGCAGCCCTGCCTTAAAAGGACCAGCTAACCTCTTTTCAGTGATTGCTCCATTAACACAGGTGTGGGTGTTGATGAGGACATGGCTGGAGATCAATCTGTCATGATTAAGTAAGAATGACACCACTGGACACTTTAAAAGGAGGCTGGTGCTTGGCATCATTGTTTCTCTTCTGTTAACCATGGTTATCTCTAAAGAAACACGTGCAGTCATCATTGCAATGCACAAAAATGGCCTAACAGGGAAGAGTATCGCAGCTAGAAAGATTGCACCTCAGTCAACAATCTATCACATCATCAAGAACTTCAAGGAGAGAGAGGTTCCATTGTTGTCAAAAAGGCTCCAGGGCGCCCAAGAAAGACCAGCAAGCGCCAGGACCGTCTCTTAAAAGTATTTCAGCTGCGAGATCGGGCTACCAGCAGTGCAGAGCTTGCTCAGGAATGGCAGCAGGCAGGTGTGAGTGCATCTGCACGCACTATGAGGCGGAGACTCTTGGAGCAAGGCCTGGTCTCAAGGAGGGCAGCAAAGAAGCCACTTTTCTCCAGAAAAAAACATCATGGACAGACTGATATTCTGCAAAAGGTACAGGCAGTGGACTGCTGAGGACTGGGGTAAAGTTATTTTCTCTGATGAATCCCCTTTTCGATTGTTTGGGACATCAGGAAAACGCCTCATTCGGAGAAGACAAGGTGAGCGCTACCACCAGTCTTGTCTCATGCCAACTGTTAAGCATCCTGAAACCATTCATGTGTGGGGTTGCTTCTCAGCCAAGGGAATCGGCTCTCTCACAGTCTTGCCTAAAAACACAGCCATGAATAAAGAATGGTACCAGAATGTCCTCCAAGAGCAACTTCTCCCAACCCTCCAAGAGCAGTTTGGCGATCAACAATGCCTTTTCCAGCATGATGGAGCACCTTGCCATAAAGCAAAGGTGATAACTAAATGGCTCAGGGAACAAAACATAGAGATTTTGGGTCCATGGCCTGGAAACTCCCCAGATCTTAATCCCATTGAGAACTTGCGGTCAATCATCAAGAGACGGGTGGACAAACAAAAACCTAAAAATTCTGACAAAATGAAAGCATTGATTGTGCAAGAATGGACTGCTATCAGTCAGGATTTGCTCCAGAAGTTGACTTGAGAGCATGCCAGGGAGAATTGCAGAGGTCCTGAAGAAGAAGGGTCAACACTGCAAATATTGATTTTACTTGCATTAACTCATTCTAACTGTCAATATAAGCTTTTGTTACTCATATGTTTGCAATTATATTTCTGTCTGTGATAAAAAACATCTGTCAAACACACATAAAAACCAGAGGGCAGCAGATCATGTGAAAATATAATATTTGTGTCATTCTCAAAACTTTTGGCCATGACTGTAGTAGTAGTAGCAGTAGTAGTAGTAGTAGTAGTAGTAGTAGACCTCGATTTCCAGAATCCGGATCAGACTTTTGCCGGATTGCACAAAAGTCTGATCCGGTTCCATTGAATTCTATTGTTTCCGGCCGCCTGATGCGCCGCTTCAGGCACATCAGCAGCTCCGGCAAAAAAAAAAAAAACGTTACATGCTCCGTTTTGTCCGGCCGCCGGAATGTACATTTCCGCCGGATCCGGACAAAAACGGATACAACGCACTGACATCAGGTGCCATCCGGCGCTAATAAAAGTCAATGCAAAAAAAAACGCATCCGGCATTACATTTCGCCGGATGCGGTTGGACAAAAAAATGCCGGAGGGCGCCGTCAGGCGCACAACGGATGTGTGAAAGAGGCCTAATGCACTCCACTCTACTCACGTATATGTCTACCTAATGCACTCTACACAACTCACGTATATGTCTACCTAATACACTCCACTCTACTCACGTACGCCTACCTAATGCACTCTACTTACTCACATATATGCCAACCTGATGCACTCCACTCTACTCACGTATATGCCAACCTAATGCACTCCACTCTACTCACGTATGCCTACCTAATGCACACTACGTTACTCACGTACGCCAACCTGATGCACTCTACACAACTGACATATGCCTACCTAATGCACTCTACGTTACTTACGTACGCCTACCTAATGCACTCTACACAACTCACGTACGCCTACCTAATGCACTCTACACAACTCACGTATATGCCTACTTAATGCACTCTACGTTACTCACGTACGCCAACCTGATGCACTCTACACAACTCACGTATGCCTACCTAATGCACTCCACTCTACTCACGTACGCCTACCTAATGCATTCTACACAACTCACGTATATGCATACCTAATGCACTCCACTCTACTCATGTACGCCTACCTAATGCACTCTACACAACTCACGTACTCCAACCTGATGCACTCTACACAACTCACGTATATGCCAACCTGATGCACTCTACACAACTCACGTACGCCTACCTAATGCACACTACACAACTCACTTATATGCCTACCTAATGCACTCTACACAACTCACGTACGCCTACCTAATACACTCCACTCTACTCACGTACGCCTACCTAATGCACTCTACGTTACTCACGTATATGCCAACCTGATGCACTCCACTCTACTCACGTATATACCAACCTAATGCACTCCTCTCTACTCACGTATATGCCTACCTAATGCACTCTACGTTACTCACGTACGCCAACCTGATGCACTCTACACAACTGACATATGCCTACCTAATGCACTCTACACAACTCACGTATATGCCAACCTGATGCACTCTACACAACTGACATATGCCTACCTAATGCACTCTACGTTACTCACGTACGCCTACCTAATGCACTCTACACAACTCACGTACGCCTACCTAATGCACTCTACACAACTCACGTATATGCCTACCTAATGCACTCTATGTTACTCACGTACGCCAACCTGATGCACTCTACACAACTCACGTCTATGCCAACCTGATGCACTCTACACAACTGACATATGCCTACCTAATGCACTCTACGTTACTCACG
The DNA here is from genome assembly GCA_033576555.1 of Oophaga sylvatica. NCBI lineage: Eukaryota > Metazoa > Chordata > Amphibia > Anura > Dendrobatidae > Oophaga > Oophaga sylvatica. The sequence continues at coordinate 1,564 of JARQOD010000777.1, read as the reverse complement.
TACGCCTACCTAATGCACTCTACACAACTCACGTACGCCTACCTAATGCACTCTACACAACTCACGTATATGCCAACCTAATGCACTCTACTCTACTCACGTACGGGTACCTAATGCACTCTACTCACGTACGCCGACCTAATGCACTCCACTCTACTCACGTACGCCTACTTGATGCACTCTACACAACTCACGTACGCCTACCTGATGCACTCTACACAACTCACGCATATGCCAACCTAATGCACTTTACACAACTCACATATATGCCAACCTAATGCACTCCACTCTACTCTACTCACGTACGCCAACCTAATGCACTCCACACTACTCACGTATGCCAACCTAATGCACTCTACACAACTCACGTACGCCAACCTAATGCACTCTACACAACTCACGTACGCCTACCTAATGCACTCTACACAACTCACGTACGCCTACCTAGTGCACTCCACTCTACTCACATACGCCTACCTTATGCACTCTACACAACTCACGTACGCCAACCTAATGCACTCCACTCTACTCACGTATATGCCTACCTAATGCACTCTACGTTACTCACGTACGCCAACCTGATGCACTCTACACAACTCACGTATATGCCAACCTGATGCACTCTACACAACTCACGTATATGCCAACCTGATGCACTCTACACAACTGACATACGCCTACCTAATGCACTCTACGTTACTCACGTAAGCCTACTTAATGCACTCTACACAACTCATGTATATGCCAACCTAATGCACTCTACTCTACTCACGTACGCAAACCTAATGCACTCCACTCTACTCACGTACGCCTACCTGATGCACTCTACACAACTCACGTATATGCCAACCTAATGCACTCCACTCTATTCACATACGCCAACCTGATGCACTCTACACAACTCACGTATATGCCAACCTAATGCACTCTACACAACTCACATATATGCCAACCTAATGCACTCCACTCTACTCACGTACGGGTACCTAATGCACTCTAGACAACTCACGTACGCCTACCTGATGCACTCTACACAACTCACGTATATGCCAATCTAATGCACTCCACTCTACTCACGTATGCCAACCTGATGCACTCCACACAACTCACGTATATGCCAACCTAATGCACTTTACACAACTCACATATATGCCAACCTAATGCACTCCACTCTACTCTACTCACGTATGCCAACCTAATGCACTCCACTCACGTACGCCTACCTAATGCACTCTACACAACTCATGTATATGCCTACCTAATGCACTCTACACAACTCACGTACGCCAACCTAATGCACTCCACTCTACTCACGTACGCCAACCTAATGCAGTCCACTCACGTACGCCTATCTAATGCACTCTACATAAACTCATGTATATGCCTACCTAATGCACTCCACTCCTCACGTACGCCAACCTGATGCACTCTACACAACTCACGTATATGCCAACCTAATGCACTCTACTCACGTACGCCAACCTAATGCACTCCACTCTACTCACGTACGCCTACCTGATGCACTCTACACAACTCTCGTACGCCTACCTAATGCACTCCACCT
>JARQOD010000776.1:49340-124347 GCA_033576555.1 Oophaga sylvatica | reverse complement strand
CCTACATCCGAAGCAAATCTTTTTATTCCGTACTCTCTCACCCCATAACGTTAATGCTACGACTATAGGGAACAACTCACGCAATACTTGATTGACCGACAGGCCTTTCTCAACCCACCACCGAGGCTACTGTTCTGCTATCCACTCATCATGGAAAGACAAACTAAAACCTTGTTCATCCGACGAATTTAATACAATGCCCAGAGTCTCAGCTAGCACCATTGGCGCAATCCAGATGGATTTTCCATTATAAGAATCAAGGAATAGTGCCCAAACCTTTAAGTCATCTTTCAGCTCTCTCCTAAGCCTGATGAAATGCGATGGGGCCCTGATCCCCACCGTTGCCAGAGACAATCTGCGACAAAACGCCCGACGCATCGGCATGATCCGACAGGCGAAGTTTAATTTTCCCAACAATGATTGGACCTCCCGTAACGTAGCTTTCTTTAAAGCCCCAACACGTTTCACCTCTGCTCTCATGTCTAGCAATTTGTCGTTTGGGATTCTACACTCCATTGACTCTGTCAATTTCTATACCTAGAAAACTCAGCGATGTCACTGGGCCTACGTTTTTTTCCGCCGCCAAAGGTACACCGAATTTTTTAGCCACACTCTCCATTGTGTGCAATAACATCGAACAATCAGAAGACTGCATCGTACCAACAAACAGGAAGTCGTCTAGGTAATGAATACATGACCTGAGCCCCGACACCTCTTTTACCATCCATTCTAAAAATGTGCTGAAAGTTTCGAAATAAGCACATGACAGCGAGCATCCCATCGGCAAACAACGATCCACGAAAAAACCCCCTTCCCAAAAACAACCTAACAAGTGCATGCTGTCAGGATTAACTGGTAATCGAAAAGCCGCTTCTATATCGGTCTTAGCCAAACGAGCCCCTTTTCCGCAATCCCTGACTAACTTTACCGCTGCATCGAAGGATGTGTATATGACAGAACACAGTTGTGGGTCAATCCCGTCGTTAACCGATAATCCCTTTGGAAATGAAAGGTGATGTATCAACCTGAATTTATTTGGCTCCTTTTTTGGCACCACCCCTAAAGGAGAAACCCTTAAATTGTCAATAGGAGCGGTGTCAAAAGGTCCCGCCATTCTGCCCAATGCAACCTCCTTGAATAATTTTTCTGTGACCACATGTGGAAACTGAATGGCAGATTTCAAATTTTTGGTTGACAACTTCACCTCAACATCTACAAAGGGAATTTTAAAACCTTCTTTAAAACCTTCGCGTATTAGCGTTGCCGCCTCCTTATCCGGGTAACTATTTAGAAAATGCTCCATCTCTGGCAGTCGAATTGGGGTCTCCCCTTTTTTCAATACCCTCTGATCCTTTCTGTCTTCCTGATTTAAAACATCTTGATGACCCATGATTACCTCCGCATGACGAACATTCGTGTTTGAATTTACACTTTGCTCCAAATTTACACGCTCCTTCATTGAAAGAGAAGCACAGTCCCTTTTGTACCGACACCGAGTGTCCTGACTGTCCTGAACCCCCGGTGCCCCCTGGAAAAGGCTGATACCCCTGCCCTGATCTAGCTGGAGCCGTTACTCTCATCCATAAAGAAATATCTTTATGGTCCCAACGAATACTAGGCCTAACTGCCTTCCGTTGACGAAATTGTTCATCATATCTTAACCAACCCTGCCCACCATAAACTCTATAAGCCTCACCAATTGTATCCATGTAACAGAAAAGTGGCGAACAGTTCTCTGGTGCTTTTTCCCCGATAACACTGGCTAATATAGCAAACGCCTGCAGCCAGTTGGCGAATGTGCGGGGAATTAATCTAAACCTCCTCTTCTCTTCCTCATCCTTTTTTGTCTCATCCTTTCGTAACCTAAATTAAAGCGCTCCAGCGGAAGCAACGAAAAAATTTCCACGTATTCCCCTTTCCAAATTCTTTCTCTAACTTCTTGCTTTAAGTGTGCCCCTAAAGGCCCTTCAAAACAGACAAACTTCCCCTCTGGCTGAATCATCCAGCCGCACAGTTTCATCCTTATTTTGCTCAGCTGTATCCCCCATTACCTCTTGACCCCTTAACGCATTTTCCGACCCCGTATTGCTAGAAATCCTTGGGCTCTCTGTCCTGCTTCCCTGCCCCACAACGGAAGAACCTGCTGATCTAACAACCCCGGATGTCAACTCATCCCCCTGTTACCCACCCAAGCTGATACAGGCGATGATTCCCCCTGCCCGCTTCCATATTCCCATAATCTAACTAACTCCTTTAAACCCTGTAATACTGCCCCCATACCGGCACTAGCTCCCCTCCCAGCCGCTTCCCCCTGTCCAATTACACTAGAAGCTAGTGACATTAAAGAATGTGACATTGAATGTGCCTCACCTGGCTGCCTGGGTGCTGTGTTCCCAGCAGCCGCCAATCCTGAATCCGGGCGTATGCGTTCGGCGTCCTGTCCGTCTTCATTCGTTGGAGCCGACGATCCTGTGGGCCCATACAGCCGGCCCCAGGTGGCCGCTGCGTGATCCATGCAGCTAGGTGCCGCATACTGTCCTGCTGAAGTCCCAGGGCGAGATGGCTGTTGCATGTTATTATGGGCTCCCCCCTCCCCCCACCCTCCTGGAGCAGTGTCATAAGCCCGGGTGCCTGCCTCCCCCCCAGCATCCCTCCCTGTGCTGAGCCCAGCATGATGCTGGCCGTCATCTCCTCTATCTTCTGCAGCAGCCAGTGAGTGGGAGGGGCTAACTCTCCTGCACACACCAGCAGCTCTGCTCTCCCTGGCATGTCCTGCTGCACCTCTCCGACGAGCTGCTGTTCCCCGCCGAGCTGTAGAGGGGCCTGCACGCGATGTTGCTGGTGCAGCGCTTGCTGAACTGGGCCTCGGCGCCGGGCAGGCGATTCCATCTGAGCTCACCGGAGCAGAGGGCACCCGACTAGCAGGCCCCCGCATTTGCTCTCTCCCACGCCGAGCTGGGCCTGATGATGAGCCCAGCGCCGCAGCCGCTCCTGATCCTGGCTCCCTCTCTCTGCCTGTCGCATCTGTAGAAGGGGAGGCCGACACCTCCCCCCGCTGTGGGTACCGCCTTTCATGCGGATTCCTCCCAGCTCCAGGCTCACGCGCTCCCGGCCTGCCGCGCGAATTTTGAGTTGGAGGGTCCCCGGAGGGGCTCCTAACACGGCGCCGAACCCTGGGGGTTACCTCAGGGCTAAGGCGCTCCGGAGGCCTAGTTCTCCGAGGCCGTCGCCCGACGTCCTGAGCCTGAGGATGTCCGGCTCCCCCCTGAAGTAGGCCCTGAATAGTGTTGAGCATTCCGATACCGCAAGTATCGGGTATCGGCCGATATTCGCGTTATCGGAATTCCGATACTTAATTCCGATACTTTTTCAATATCGTATACCGGAATCGGAAGTTCCCATAATTCTTTGAGAGGCAATGTGATGTTAGTCAGCCAATGATGAATCTTATGAAGTGTGGGCACATCCTGTAATGCTGCGGTCATCTTAACTAATGGCATGGCTGTGATTGGATGCTGAAATGATGTCAGAATGCACTATAAAAGGCGCCGCAGCCATTTTAGCGTCACTGTGCTGTGAACTCAGTTAGGGACAGAACGCTACTCTGCTCACTCTGAGGGACAGTTAGATATTGCGATTTTGTGTACTACTGTGCTTGAGGCAGGCTAGTTTACCAACCGCTGTGTAAAGCTTCATTTTGCCAGTGTTGTTTTAACAGCTCTGTGCAAGGTGTGTGTGTGACAGTGCAGGTGACGCTGCAGTTTGCTCTGCATCCACCGCTGTTTGTAGGCATCTGCACGTGTCACTGACTTTTTTTTTTTTTTTTTTATTTTGTGGAATTGGTGCAGCTCCATTATATTAGAAAAAAAATCTAATCTATTAGTGTGACGCGCTTCCATCCGTATACAATACATTGGTTGCAAACACTATAGAAGTACAGAAAGGAGCCTTTCACAGCTACTGAACAGTTGTCTGCAGGGTTTACTGTAGTCTGTGAGCTTTTAATTTTGTGAGTGCAGATTACGCTCCAGTTTGTTCTTCAACCACTGCCGGTTGTAGTCTGCTGAGCGTGTGTCACTGCCTCATCCTTCACATTTTTCTCTAATTGGTGCTGCTCCATTTTAGTGGAAAAAAATCTAATCTATTAGTGTGACGCGCTTCCATCCGTATACAATACATTGGTTGCAAACACTATAGAAGTACACAAAGGGGCCTTTCACAGATACTGAACAGTTGTCTGCAGGGTTCACTGTAGTCTGTGAGGAATAACCACACTTAGGCCTTATAACTTTTCTGACTTTCTTTATCAATCTACCAAGATGAAGAAGTCAGTGAGTAAGGCACGTGGTCGTGGTCGAGGCCGTGGATTTGCAGCAGGGAGAGGACGTGGGGATTCTGTGGCTGCTGCCCCACCCAGTGACACAGCATCCACCAGTTTTCCCCGTGAGCGTTCCTTTATGCGCACTTTTGTAGGAGCTCAGCATACCCCCCTGCTGCGTGAAGAACAAATTGAAGCCGTTGTTGGTTGGATGGCAGCCAATGCATCGACTTCAATAGCTTCCACCTCCTCTCAGGACCACAGCTCTGTTGAACAACCATCAGTCTCTTCACCGCCTGCCAAATTGCCCAGGCAGTCAGAGAGCTCTGTACAGGAGCCAGCTGAGTCTCTGCTTCTGTTCTCAGAATCTGTTGGCTTGCAAACAGGGGCCCAGCCAAGCAGCATTCTGGAATGTGAAGAAGAGGCAGTATGCAGTGATGCGCAACAGCTGTGTCTCTCTGAATCTGAAGAGGCGGGTGAGCCAGTGCCGATGGTCAGCACACCGCAGAACGCATCTGATGATGATGAGACTCAGTTGCCAGTTTCTGTTGAGCATGGTGCTGGCCAGACCACCCAACAACAGCAGGTGTTGGAAGAGGGTAGTGGTGGAGATGATGAGGTCCAAGACCCAACATGGCGTGAGGAACAGGAAGGTGGTGGGAGCAGCTCTGAGGAAGAGATTGCCCCAACGGTCCAAACAGTAGGGAGAGGTAGGCTGCAGACTCGCTTGCCTGTAGCCTCCAGTTTGGCACCCGTTCGGAGCAGTTCTCTTCCAACAGCCAAACCGGGCGCTCCCAGGACTTGCTCTGCGTGGTCCTTTTTTGATACAGTTGCAGATGATATTTGCTATGTCAAATGCAAGCTGTGTAATCAAAAAATTAAAAGAGGTAAAAGTGTCAGTAACCTTAATACAACAAATATGTGGAAACATGTGCGGTCAAAGCACTTTGTTGAGTTACAAAGACACACTGGAGATGTAGGCCAACCTACAGCAGCACCTACATCTTCAGCTCGTGTTGGAGCCTCTTCCTCCAGTTCACACAGCTGGTTCGGCTTCCTCACAGGATCGCCATGGAAGAACCTCTGTCACTGTTGTCCAGAGACACAGTGTTATTCCACCCACAGCTGCAAGTTCCCTGTCATCCTCACACACCCAGGCCACAAAACAGCCATCAGTAGCACAGGCATGGGAGAAAAGACGGCCATACTCGGCAAACCATCCACGAGCACAGGCTCTGAATGCTGGCATTGCAAAACTCCTGTCCCTTGAAATGCTGTCATTCAGGCTGGTGGAGACTGACAGTTTCCGTGAATTAATGGCATTGGCAGTCCCACAATACAATGTGCCCAGCCGATTTTATTTCAGCAGGCAAGCCGTCCCTGGTCTGCAAAAGCATGTTGAGGCAAAAATTAAACATGCGCTACTAAACGCCGTCAGTAGCAAGGTCCACCTGACCACCGATGCGTGGACCAGTACCCATGGCCAGGGACGATACCTTTCACTCACTGCCCATTGGGTGAATGTTGTGGAGCCGGGTACACATCTTGCAAGTGGCGCTGTACGTGTTCTGCCAACTCCAAGGATTGCCGGAATAAAGTCTGTCCACATTGACTCCTCCTCCTACTCCAGTTCCTCAGAATCATCGCTGCAGGAGCCGTCACGGTCTACCTCCACATGGACCCGTGGACGCTTACCTGATGCGACTGATATGAGCACAGCCGTGGCCAAACGGCAACAGGCCGTTCTGAAATTAATTCCCATGGGGAATCGAAGCCACACAGCGCAGGAGGTCTGGAATGCCATCAAGCAGGAGAGCGACGTGTGGTTTTTGCCAGCGAATCTCCAGCCAGGCTTGGTAGTGTGTGACAATGGCCGAAATCTGGTGGCAGCTCTGGGCCTTGGCAAACTCACTCACATACCATGTCTGGCACATGTGCTCAACTTGGTCGTGCAGAGTTTTTTGAGGGACTATCCGGATCTTGATGCACTGCTGCACAAGGTCCGCCTAGAGTGCGCTCACTTGCGACGTTCCAGCATGGCCAGATCGCGCATTGCAGCTCTGCAACGCAGATTGCGCCTTCCTGAACATCGCATCATATGTGACGTATCCACCAGGTGGAATTCAACGTTACATATGTTGGAGCGGTTGTGTGAGCAGCAGCCAGCAGTTATGGAGTATCAGCTGCATCAGGCGCAATCAACACGCAATTTGCGCCGTCCACACTTCACCATTAATGAGTGGGCCACTATGAAGGACATGTGCCACGTTTTGCGTGCGTTTGATGAGTCAACGCGGATGGCGAGTGCAGATGATGCACTAGTCAGCCTGACTGTCCCCCTTATCTGCCTGCTTCAAAAAACACTGCAAGCAATAAGGGATGAGGTTTTGGAAGAGGTGGAGGATGAGGAGTCACAAATTCCATCACCTTCTGGAAAGTCAGCGCAACGTGGTTCCTCACAAAGGGCTGGGCAGGGCTCACTTTGTGAGGAGGATGAGGAGGAGGAGTCAATGGAGGAGGAAGACATCGCTCCAGAGGGAGGTACACAACGCTCTAGTCAGTATGTAGAGCGAGGGTGGGGTGATGCAGAGCAGGCAGAGATAACGCCTCTTGCAGAGGACAGCGTTTCTTTGCCAGTTGGGAGTCTGCAGCACATGGTTGATTTCATGCTGCAGTGCCTAAGAAACGACCGCCGCATCGCCCACATTCTCACGACGTCTGATTATTGGGTGTACACCCTCCTAGACCCTCGCTACCGGGACAACGTCAAAAGCCTCATCACACCGTTGAACCGGGAGCGTAAAATGCGGGAGTACCAAGACATACTGGTGCAATCCCTAATGTTCTACCTTACTGCCGAGAGCACTGCTGCTGCTACTGCTTTACAAAGCAGCTCTGTGCGTCGAGGCAGTGTAGAGAGCTCTGCAACAAGAGGGAGCACACGCAGTGCCTCTGCACAGGGAAAGGCCAGTATGTTAAAAATGTGGCAAAGTTTTGTGGCAGCGCCACAAATGTCTACACCATCCGAGAGGGCTCCAGTCAGCGGGAGGCAACGTATCCGTCAGATGGTGACAGACTACTTGGCTTTGCCTCTCAGTGTACTCCCAGATGGCTCTTCCCCATTCAAGTTTTGGGTCTCTAAGCTGGATACATGGCCAGAGCTTAGCCAGTATGCATTGGAGGTGCTGGCTTGCCCTGCTGCCAGTGTATTATCGGAGCGCGTCTTTAGTGCTGCAGGTGGTGTACTAACAGACCGACGCATGCGACTATCCTCCGATAATGTAGACCGGCTTACTTTTCTGAAAATGAACAAGGCATGGATCTCGCCAGAATTTGTCTGTCCGTTTTCAGATTAAATAACTGGTTCGCAACGTTATCCATGTCTCCTGTTATGTTCATCTTTCTACCACCTGAACTCTACTCCCTGGGCTCCAACACTGCCAGTTGCTGCTCAGAAGTGTCGTGTCCACAGAACAAAACACAAGCTCTACTGTTAGTGGGGTTCAGTAACGCCAGCTGTTCCCCTGCTGTGTGAACGGCAAGAAGTCTCCTGTTCCCGACACATGGACAGAAAAACACATGACCAACATGCTCCAAATAGGGAAGAGCCGTCACCCTGCTTGTTATGCTGAAAACATGAAATTGTGAAGTTTTGCAGGCCTAGAATGATAAATTTTTATGACAAATATGGACAAATAATAATTTGTCATCACAGCGCATATCTGCACATGTCTATTAGAAATGGTAACAAAAAATAAAACATAGTCTACTCTTCACATTTTGAAATTAATGCATAAAAGTACATTTCAGACTTATGAATTAATGCTTTTTAAGGAACTTTATCTGTACCTGTAAGGTAATGCAGTCAATGGATGTACGAATCATTAAATCCTCATCATCATCATCACGAGTTTTATTTATGACAGACATTATAAAATACACATACTGATGCCAACTGTAACTTCAAACACCATATATGAAATGGCCAGCATCTAAACCTGGTAATAATGTGCAATAATAAATTATTACATCTATAAATTGCATCATGCATACTGACAATAGGTAGTTATACCTGCAAGTGCTGTTGAAACAACCACAAGAGATATAAATTAATACTGGTATATAGGTATCACAGTGCATAGTTACTCATGGACAATGTTGATGTAATACTGTATCTCAATTAAGTCAGCGTCAACCATTAGGCTTGTTAGTCTTGTACATTGTTAAAGAGGGAACGTAATTTTTTTGTTTGTCATAGGTGGAGTATTACACATTAAATTATTACTGCTGTATTTTTTTTTGCGTCCCTAGTGCGCAATAACGCAGCCTAACCTCACATTTGATAGTCAGCTAATTGCCACACGCTACCCTACCCTACGCGTGACAGTAGGAAGGTAGTGTTGACGGATAAAGCTTTGCGCAACCAGACATTCTTTTACCCTCTTCAACACTCTACAAGCAAAAAATGCATGATTTCAGCCGCAGACTTTATTGACGTACAGTATAACATCGGCATTACCCATCAGAGGCTGTCCACTGTCTGATACAGACATAGAATATACCTTTGCTATCCGTAGCCTTTGTTTCACCTACACTTGCAGGCACACACTTAAATTGTGACAAACAATGCCTAATGTTTTTTTAAATGGTTATTTTTTATTGTACATTATTGTGTCATCAATCACATTGATGAGTCCATGCTGGACATGTCATACATGCTATAGAAAGTTACGATTTTATGAACTTAAATAATTGAAATGTCTGTGACTGTCACATAAAATTTGCGATGATGATGATGAGTGACTATTACAAAATCCATTGTCTTCACTATGTTATGGTTTAACATAGCGTTCCTTAAGCATTATTCATAAAAAAAAAAATGGACTTTTATTCTTAAATTTACAACACTATATTTTGTTACCAATTTTTTGGGTGTTGTGTTCCATTTATTTTTGGCATGTGCATATATGCGTTTATATTTGTATTTTCTTTATTTTTCCTTCTTGAAATTAGAAAACATGTGTATCTTTGTACCGTGTTAGCCAGTAGATAGAAAAATATTTAGACTTCAGAGTCAGCAGTGGTTGATACCTTTTAATGGATAACTGAAAAGATGGAAACAAATTGCAAGCTTTCAAGGCTACTCACGTCTCTTCATCAGGGAAAGACTAAATAAAAAAATTAAGCATCACATATTTCTATACACAACAGGACACAGGAATAGTGCAATAGGTAAGACAAGTAAGTGACGTGTATCAGAACTGTCATTATCTCACAGGGATGAACATAAATATTGGAACAGTTCCTAGATAAGGATAGAAAGTTTGATTGCCCTCTCATTGGCGTCTTTTTTGGGTTTTCATGACCCTGGAAGGGCATAGACGCAGATTCCTTAATTGATACAGAATTACATAAATCCATGTGATCTATTCATTCCATCACTAACAGTGTCAAAGGTCATGATGAGCTTATATTCTGAAACCTTTGTACGTTTCTCATATTTGAAGTTATATTTTAATACCAGTAATTCCATATCCATGATGCTATGACCGGGCATACAAAAGTCTTTTGCCACAGGTAAATTAATTTATCTGTGATTGTGTGGCGCTGATAATTCATCCTTGTTCTCCTTTTTGTTGCCGGTCTCCCCTCACTTGTCCCTCCCTCACTTGTCTTAGCTATTCCTGTGTCCTGTTGTGTGTAGAAATATGTGATTCTTCATTTTTGGCTTTACTCTTAGCCTGATGAAGACACCTGAGTAGTCTCGAAAGCTTTGAATTTGTTACCATATTTTCAGTTAGCCATTAAACGTTATCAACCACAGAGGACTGTCAAGTATAAATATTTTTCTATTCTTGTAATTGAAATTCATCATTTTATTGTCGTAGTAAAACTTCATTTATTCTTGTTTGAAGTACATACATTTGCAATGGCCACGTAACAAGGCAATAACTCAATATTTTATGCCTACACCCTCCTTGACCCTGGGCTTCAACAGCGCCAGTTGCTGCTCAGAAGTGTTAGATGCACAGATGAAAACAATCGCTGATGTGTTTGTGGGGTTCAGTAACGCCTGCTGTTCCCCTGCTGTGTGTCTGGCAAAAATTACTGCTGCTAACTACAACTTCAACTTCAAACGTCTCATACTAGGCCTCTGCCTACACCCTCCTTGACCCTGGGCTTCAACAGCGCCAGTTACTGCTCAGAAGTGTTAGATGCACCGATGAAAACAATCGCTGATGTGTTTGTGGGGTTCAGTAACGCCTGCTGTTCCCCTGCTGTGTGTCCGGCAAAAATTACTGCTAGCTACCTAATCATGGTGAAAAAAACATGACATCTCAAAGTGTCTAGTGCTACACATAGATATGAGGCTACACCATGATTTCTAAGCTGTAAACATTTGAAACGTCAACTTTCAAACCATAAAATGATTTGTCTTTGTCACAAATCTGTAACAAAATAATTGTGACATATTACAGATATGCACATGTCGAAAACAAATGCAAACACAAAAGCCTACTTATGCTATAGGATACTGATGGTCAACCTTGTCACTCCATAGCTTAGACAAATCCAACTCACATCATGATGACTCAAATACTGCAATGTTGGAAGTGCATAATGTGGGTTGAACTTTGACAACTGCTGCAGTGCGAAGGTTATACTTCAGTGTTCTTGCCTTTGAAATAAAAGCATACAAGTAAATATAATATCCAATGTTGATTAAGGGACGTGATGTACACCTGTAATATTGTGCAAACAATGCATGTAGGAATAGTCCTCTTCAACATTACTTATATTTGTGTCATTTTAAAAAAATACATATTTGATTAGAAAGTTAACAGCCCATATCATAAAGGTCCTTCATGTAAACATGATAATCGCTAACAAAAATCATGCATTACCTTGGTAAAGTCAATAGTGCATAGTCACAATAGCAAAATATATACCTGTAAGTGGTGCTGAAAGAACGACAACTGATAGAATAGGTGAATGATATCTATTTATCAGACTGAATAGCGACACCTGTACAATGTCGATATAATACTGTACCTTAACAAAACAGCTGTGTCACACCTCACACGCATTTTTCTTGTAGCTTGTTATGTAATAGGGCACATGCGTGTATGTTTCATCATAGGTGCATGTTTACTGAGTAAAGCAGTCATGACAACGCCTTTGTGTTGTCGGTACGCTTGCGATTATGAACGATGCGCACCGTGAATGTTAGTCTGCGTCATAAGACGCACAGACGCTCCAATACCCAACGCGTCACAGCAGGAAGCCAGTCTGTGCGTCCAAACAAAGGCGCAAGCATACATGCACGTACCCTTTTATAAAGCTATATAAAAAAAAGGATGTAGTAGTAACGCACACTTTATTGAGGTACAGTATTACATCGCCATTCACCATCTGTGGCTATGCAGTCTCATCTATATATACCTTATCTATCCGTTGTCATGCTTGCAAGTCCACAGTCAGGCATAAATAGCTGTTTTCACTATGCACTTTTTAAAGGTTTTTTTTGTTAATATAAATGATTGGCACATATTATCAGTATTACATGATGGAAATTTTAGATATTTTTAAAAACTTTTTAGTGATATTATTCAGCAAATGAAAATGGTGTACATACTGTTACTTATCCATCATTAATGGATTCTGATATGTACTTGTATGCTTTTATTTAAAACCGTATAGCAGATTATTTAACTGATTTTTATTGTGGTTTGCATTGCTTTTCAACATGTTAATGTATGCGTTTATGTTTGTCAATTATTAATTTACATATATTTTTTAAAGTAAAATCATCATCTTATGGTACTAAAGGTTATATTTCTCTTGTTTGGAGTATAGACATTTTTAATTGACACGTAACAAGGAAAATACTTGATCTAGTATTTAAACATCCTCCTTGACCCTGGGCTCCAACACCGCCAGTTGTTGCTTGGAAGTGCTGTTAGCACAGTCTACACTTGCTCCTGTGTTACTGGGGTTCAGTAATGTCAGCTGTTCCCCTGCTGTGTGAACGGCAAACAGTCCTGCTGCCTCCACCCTGTTCTCTTCTCATCCCTGGGTTACAACACCGCCAGTTGTTTCTCGGAAGTGCTGTTAGCACAGTCTACACTTGCTCCTGTGTTACTGGGGTTCAGTAATGTCAGCTGTTCCCCTGCTGTGTGAACGGCAAACAGTCCTGCTGCCTCCACCATGTTCTCTTCTCATCCCTGGGTTACAACACCGCCAGTTGTTTCTCGGAAGTGCTGTTAGCACAGTCTACACTTGCTCCTGTGTTACTGGGGTTCAGTAATGTCAGCTGTTCCCCTGCTGTGTGAACGGCAAACAGTCCTGCTGCCTCCACCATGTTCTCTTCTCATCCCTGGGCTACAACACCGCCAGTTGTTTCTCGGAAGTGCTGTTAGCACAGTCTACACTTGCTCCCATGTTGCTGGGTTCAGTAATGTCAGCTGTTCCCCTGCTGTGTGAACGGCAAACAGTCCTGCTGCCTCAACTTTAATTTCCATGGGTACCTTCTGCTACCCATCCGGGTTCCAGCACAGTCAGCTGGTCCTCGTTACTTTCATTGGCTCTTGTACCTTCTGCTACCCATCCGGGTTCCAGTACAGTCAGCTGGTTCTCCGCAGTGCCTTTAGCCTAGGTGCCTCCATGTCGGTATCCGAGTTCCAGCAACGTCTGCTGGTCCTTGGTAGTGCTTTGGAGCACAGGTACCTCCTGCTTAGTAACCGTGTCCCAGTAACGTCAGCTGGTCCTCGGTTGTGCCATTGGCTCTTTTCCTTCTGCTGACCCTCCGGGTTCCAGCACAGTCAGCTGGTCCTCGTTACTTCCATTGGCTTTTGTACCATCACCAACAGGACAAAGAAGGTTAAGACAAACTACAAGATACAGAACAAGAGACAGAAGAACAATAAGCAGAAGATCAAAAAGCAGAAGAACATTAAGTATAAGACCAAAATGAAGAGCAAAATATATGCTCTAAATTCTAAGCAGAAGAAGACTAAGCAGTGTATGGGGGTGAGTCCGTTCCTCCTCGTGGTGCCCCTGGAAAATGCCTGATGCTGCTGCAGGCTAAACTGAACACGGACAAATACTGTTGTAATTAAAATCTTTCGTGACAGCAAGAACGGAAGGATGAAAATTCAGAGTTTTACAGATTACAAGTACAGGAATGTCTGTCACAAATAAGAATATGATGAAAAGGATGAATAGGAAGAAGATGAAGAAGTAGAATATGAAGAATAATAACTGTTTAATAAGAACAATATAAGTAATGTTAACAAAAAGATGAATAGCAAGAAGTTTTAGAAGATTAAGAAGGTGAAGATGAAGAATAATTTGATGAGAAAGATGATGCTGCTGAAGATTATGAAGGAGAAAGTGTGTGAAAAGTTAAAAAGGTGAAGAGCATGGAAGTTGTGAAACAAACATATTTGACAAAATAGAAAAAAGGTTAACAACATTGTCAATTTCTTCGTCAATCCAAACGTATTTCAAAAAAAGAAATATTAATGCTATTCCATTGCATTGTGTTAAACATCTATGCCTTTAATGTCTCCTCAACCTCCCCCAATAAATTCTACATTACTCTTTGTTGTTTTCCTTCATGTACAATTAACCAACAAGGCAAGAATGGGTTTTTTTTAATTCCGATATTTTGTTCCCATAGACTTACATTGTATTTCCGGTATCGGGTATCGCCGATATTTTTTGTGTATCGGCGATACCATTCCGATTCCGATACTTTTGGATATCGGAAAGTATCGCTCAACTCTAGCCCTGAATTGATGCCTGCAGCCACCCCGAGCCCCTGGAGCTGGCAGCGTCTCTCAATTGTTGCAGCATGAGGTCGACCTCCATCATGCTAGCAGGTAAGATTGCTCTTCTTACTGTGGGGCACCTAAAATGGTTGTTCCAACCATGTGACTGCCCTTTATATACTACCCCCTCCTTTTCCCCTCCTACTCCATCCCCTCCCAACCCTTTCACATCCCTGAGGCAAATTAACCCTATCCTTACCAGCTCTACCATATATCCGCACACCTATGGTCCCCTCAACTTTGTCATGCTGGCCTCCCTTTAAAGGCCTGAGGCCCCACAGTACGGCCTTACTTAACACTTACTATCCACCTCCCTTGTACCCAGTAATGTCACTTCCGGTACCGGATGACGCACTTCCGGTCCGGAACAACACGGCGCTATATATAGCAGCATGTTCCATATCAGCCGCATGCCACACTAAGCTAGGCGCGGGAGTGCCGCTGATCCAAGACATCTCTCTAGATTATGCTGCTGGTGCCTTTTTACACCCCATCCTGGGGACATGTATTATTAGAGCGCTGATGAATTTTTTGACACTCTGTAAGACTCATTTTATAATAACCCCAACCATGATATTCCTTAAATGGGTCACCGCTGATCCTAGCCATACCATAAGGTAACATCACATTAGATTAGGCTGTGGTTCCTTTTTATACTCTATTGATGGGAAGCATTTATCATTGGAGCGTCAATGATTTCCTCTTATATATAGGACATTCTGATATTCTTTATAATAACTTTGGACCACTATATTTCAAACTATTTATGCCGATTTCACAATTTCAGGTTATCCTTCCTTTGAAATATTTCCTCATTTCATTTGTATCTGTGCTATACAGGTATTTGTTCATAACCCCATAAATTATTTGCTCTGTTGTATATTTTCCGTTTCTCATCTTACATTATCTTCCACAGCGGTTCTATTGTTCCTTGAGAAAACCCATTATTAATTTCTCACATATTAGTACTGAGGTAATTGCCCTTTAACCTTCACTTGTGTTTCACTTACTTTGATTATTATACACACAATTGGTGCCTCTCAACTCCGTGGTTTTTTCCTTACCTTCCATTCCCGTTTTTGTTTCTCCTTTTTTATTATTACATATTATTTTTTTTAGTTTCCTTCTTCCATTTTCCTATTCACACCATAGGATTCCTATTATATTGTGTGAGACAGTGAAGGAATATGTGTTGAATGGGGTGTACATTTCACCTAGGTACTGTGCTGTATGGTATGAGGGAAATGTGTGGCTTTGTAGACCTAGTGGTAGAGAAAGGTCACTACACCTTACATTCATTACACACTTGCAGCTCATGCCTGAAACTACTCAGGTGTTAATTAGGAGACCAGAAGTAGGTGTCTGCAAACACAGTCAGAGCTCGCTTAGTCTGGACACAGGAGGGGTCCAGGCACAGAAGGTGTCTCCAGGAGTATGAGCTGTCTCAGTCTGGGTGCTCGATGTACCCCGGACACAGGAGTAGTCTCAGTGAGAATCCGTGCGGATAGCTGCTGAATAGGAGTGGAGCTCTCTCAAGTCTGGACGTTGGATATGCCTTCAGACACAAGGAGGAGACTCTGTGAAACTCCATGCTGGTAAATGCTGAACATGTGTTGTTTTGGCCCAGACTGTTAGAGTCTGGACCCGGATAGATAGGGAAATCTATCTAAGTGAAGTAAGTGGCTAGACAAGCCCAGGTCTTATGTTTATGATTTGTTTTTATCTGTTGGCTGTAGACTTTAATAAAACTGGTTGCGGCCAGTGTTTACCAGAACTGCTGTCTGAATGAACTGTTTCCATGCCACTCTGTCTACCCGGACGGCGATCCCAGAGCTATATCCCCTGAAAAGCTTACAATTGGCGGAGAATGCTGGGGCAGCACAGTGACTGATACAATTGGTGCTGGAATGTGCGTGCAGCACAGTGGCGAGAGACAGCAATAAGGGTGAAGTCTGTTGAAGCAGCAGCAGAAAAAAAAAAAAAAAAAAAAGTGTGTCAGCAAAAACGTCTGATTGGAGCAGTCTTAAAGAGACAGTAGCCCTAATAGAGTTTGCAAAAGAAAAAAAAAAAAAAAGTGTGTCTGCACAGCAAAGCTGAACTTGTTGTGGAAAAGACTGGAGTGTGCAGCAGCAAAGAGAAACGTCTATTGGAGCAGTCTTAAGGAGACAGTGGCCCTAATAGAGTTTGCAGAGAAAAAAAAAAAAAAAGTGTCTGCACAGCAAAGCTGAATTTTCTGTGGAAAAGACTGTGGATGTGTATGTCTTGAGTGAAGACTGCCGTTGTTGAGACAGAGAAGTCTGACAGCATGGATGACAGCATGGAGGCGCTGTTTGAACAAATGGCGCAAGTTAATGTGCAACATAAGACTGCCGTGGTTGAGACAGATAAGTCCGGCAGTATGGAGGAGCTCATTGAGTACCTGGTCCAGGCCCAGCGAAGCATGCAGCAGAGCATGGAGCAGCAGCGCCTGCAGCACCAGCAGCGCATGCAGCAGGCCCAGCAGCAATTCCTGCAGCAGCAGCAGGAGAATGACCGGTTGTTTTTTGAGCAGGTTGCAGCACTGCAGGGGACTTGTGGCGCATCGTCCCAAAGTAATGTTGCAAAGTCACCTGCATTGTCCGCTGTAAAGAAGGCGGTAAGACGGTCCCTGAAAAAGATGACACCTTGTGATGATGTGGAGGTATATCTCACTAGGTTTGAGAGATTGGCAGAGAAGGAGAATCTGCCCCTATCTGAATGGGCCATGATGGTCGCACCCTATCTGATTGGAGAACCCCAAAGGGCCTATGCTGACCTGAGCGAGCAGGACAGCCAAGACTATGCCAAGCTGAAAGCGGAGATTCTTACCCGGCTGGGTGTTACGGTGACAGCCTGTGCCAGGGGAGTTCATGACTGGAGATGCAGTTGGGAGTCTGCAGTCAGCAAACCTGATTATGGAGTTGGAAAGGTGATAGTGAACCGCTACACCCAAGCATGTCCTCCTGAGGTACAGCCAGAGGTCGGACAAGGAGACCACCAGGACGCCAATCGTCTGGTCAGCCTGATGGAGAAGGCCTTCGCCAGCAAAGACTGTCTCCGTGACCAGCCGTCTGAGAGGTCGTCACTTCAGAGTTCCCGGACGCTGAACTCTCGCGGTAAGAGCGTTCCAGCTGTTGGGGACATGTGGTATGCTGATAAGCGGGTTCAGGCCCGAGGGGACATGTGGGTGGGAGAGTGTGATGGACAGTGTTGGAGATGTCGTGAAATTGCGGCCGACTGTCCAATAGAGGGGGAGCCTATGTGTTGTGATGTTGGCAGATCCCTCTCTCCCTGCGCAGAGCCTGTGTGTGTGTCCACCTCAGCCGAAGAGACTGGACCACAGGTGTGCCCGGTGGTTGTAAATGACTGCCCAGCACAGGCCCTCTTGGACTCAGAGAGACCAGTGACTTCCGTATGTGACAGCCTGATTGAAAGGGACTTCATCCCTGATAAGCACCTGAGTATGGTGTGCATCCATGGAGACACCAAAGTCTACCCAGAGACTGCCGTGGACTTGGTCCCCAAACTCGGGGAGGTTTCATATGAAGGGGGGGTAGTGAAGAACCTGGTGATTTGTTTTTATCTGTTGGCTGTAGACTTTAACCCCTCTCTGACATTAGACGTACTATCCCGTCCATAAAACCCATGCCATTCTGACCATGGACGGGATAGTACGTCATAGGCGATTAGCTGCGCTCCCAGAGGGAGCGCAGCTAATCGCCCCGGTGTCAGCTGATATCACAGCTGACACCGTGACTGTGTGTCAAGAGCGTCACGGACCGCCAGCACTTAACCCCTTGCACACCGCGATCAAACATGATCGCGGTGTACTGGGGGCACAGGGGAGGATCGTGCAGGGTGGGGGCTCCCTGCGCGCCCCCCTGAGACCCTCAGAGCAGCGCGATGTGATCGCACTGCTCTGAGGGCTTCCTCCCTCCCAGGACCCGGATCCAAGATGGCGCTGGGGTCCTGGAGGGAGGCGGCTACCTCAGTGCCTGCTGAGAGCAGGCATGAGGAAGCGTCCTGCACTGCCTGTCACATCGCTGGTGTGACAGAGTGCTGTGCACACTGTCACACCAGCGATCTGATGAAATACAGTGATGTCCCACCCTGGGACAAAGTAAAAAAGTAAAAAAAAGTAAAAATAAACATGTGTAAAAAAAAATCCAAAATAAATAAAAAAAAAAAAAAATATTCCCCAATAAATTCATTACTTATTGTAAATAAAAAAAATAAAACAATAAAAGTACACATATATGGTATCGCCGCGTCCGTAACGACCCCCCCTATAAAACTGACCCACTGTTAACCCCTTTTGTGAACCCCTTAAAAAAAAAATAAAAATAAAAACGAAGCAAAAAATCAGTGCTTTATCATCATACTGCTGAACAAAAAGTGGAATAACACGCGATCAAAAAGACCGATATAAATAAACATGGTACCGCTGAAAACGTCATCTTGTCCCGCAAAAAACGAGCCATCACACAGCATCATCAGCAAAAAAATAAAAAAGTTATAGCTCGCAGAATAAAGCGATGCAAAAATAATTATTTTATATAAAATTGTTTTTATTCTATAAAAGCGCCAAAACATAAAAAAATGATATAAATGAGGTATCGCCATAATCGTACTGACCCGAAGAATAAAACTGCTTTATCGATTTTACCACACGCGGAACAATAAAAACGCCTCCCCAAAAGAAATTCATGAATTGCTGATTTTTGTTCATTCTAACCTCCCAAAAATCGAAATAAAAAGCGATCAAAAAATGTCACATGCTCAAAAATGGTACCAATAAAAGCGTCACCTCGTCCTGCAAAAATTAAGACCTCACATGACTCTGTGGACCAAAATATGCAAAAATTATAGCTCTCAAAATGTGGCGATGCAAAAAACTACTTTTTGCAATAAAAAGCGTCTTTTAGCGTGACAGCTGCCAATCATAAAAACCCGCTATAAATAGTAAATCAAACCCCCCTTTATCACCCCCTTAGTTAGGAAAAATAATAAAATTAAAAAAATGTATTTATTTCCATTTTCCCATTAGGGTTAGGGTTTCGGCTAAAGTTAGGGTTAGGGTTGGCGCTAAAGTTAGGATTAGGGTTAGAGTTAGGATTAGGGTTAGGGTTGGGATTAGGGGTTGGGACTAGGGTTAGGGTTGTTGGGGTTAGGGTTGGAGTTAGAATTGGGGGGTTTCCGCTGTTTAGGCACATCAGGGGCTCTCCAAATGTGACATGGCGTCTGATCTCCATTCCAGCCAATTCTGCGTTGAAAAAGTCAAATGGTGTTCCTTCACTTCTGAGCTCTGCCATGCGTCCAAACAGTAGTTTATCCCCACATATGGGGTATCAGCGTACTCTGGACCCCAAGAGTTATTGTGAAATTTGTCCTATTTCTTCTGTTACCCTTGGGAAAATAAAAAACTGGGGGCGAAAAATATTTTTGTAAAAAAAATAAGATTTTTTTGTTTTTTACGGCTGTACATTATAAACTTCTGTGAAGCACTTGGGGCTTCATAGCGCTCACCACACATCTAGATAAGTTCCTTGTGGGGTCTATTTTCCAAAATGGGGTCACTTTTTGGGATTTCCACTGTTTAGGCGCATCAGGGGCTCTCCAAATGCGACATGACGCCCCCAGACCATTCCATCAAAGTCTGCAATCCAAAACGTCACTACTTCCCTTTCCGAGCCCTGACATGCGCCCATACAGTAGTTTTCTCCCACATATTGGGTATCAGCGTACTCAGAACAAATTGGACAACAACTTTTGGGGTCCAATTTCTCCTGTTACCCTTGTGAAAATAAAATATTGGGGGCGAAAAAATCATTTTTGTAAAAAAAAAAAAAAAGGATTTTTTATTTTAAGGCTGTACGTTATAAACTTTAGTGAAACACCTGGGGGTTCAAAGCTCTCACCACACATCTAGATAAGTTCCTTGAGGGGTCTAGTTTCCAAAATGGTGTCACTTGTGGGGGTTTCCACTGTTTAGGCAGATCAGGAGCTCTCCAAACACGACATGGCGTCCAGCCAATTCTGCGTTGAAAAAGTGAGACGGCGCTCCTTCCCTTCCAAACTCTGCCATGCACCCAAACAGTGGTATACCCCCACATATGGGGTATCAGTGTACTCAGGACAAATTGCACAATAACTTTTGGAGTCTTGTTACCCTTGGAAAAATAAAAATTCGGGTGAAAAGATCATTTTGTGGAAAAATATGATTTTTAAATTTTACGGCTCTACGTTATAAACTTGTGTGAAGCACTTGAGGGTTCAAATTGCTCACCAAAGATCTAGATAAGTTCCTTAGGGGGTCTAGTTTCCCAAATGGGGTCATTTGTGGGGGGTTTCCACTGTTTAGGCACATCAGGGGCTCTCCAAATGCAACATGGCATCCAATCTCAATTCCAGCCAATTTTGGTTGGAAAAAGTCAAATGGTGCTCCTTCCCTTCCGAGCTCTGCCGTGCGCCCAAACAGTGGTTCCCCCCCACATATGGGGCATCAGCGTACTCAGGACAAATTGGACAACAACTTATGTGGTCCAATTTCTCCTGTACCCTTGGGAAAATAAAAAATTAGTGACTAAAAGATAATTTTTGTGGGAAAAAAATAGGATTTTTTATTTTCATGCCCGGGCATTATAAACTTGTGTGAAGCACTTGGGGTTCAAAGTGCTCACCAAAGATCTAGATAAGTTCCTTAGGGGTATAGTTTCCAAAATGGGGTCACTTGTGGGGGATTTCACTGTTTAGGCTCATCTGGGGCACTGCAAACGGAACATGACCCCCATCAACGTCTGCATTCCAAAACGTTACTACTTCCTTTCCAAGCCCTGCCGTGCGCCCAAACAGTTTTCCACCCCCACATATGGGGTATCAGCGTACTCAGGACAAATTGGACAAGAACTTTTGGGGTCCAATTTCCTTGGGAAAATTCAAAAATTTAGGACTAAAAAATCATTTGTGGAATTTTTTTTTTTTTTTTTTTTTTTCCACACCCAGGCATTATAAACTTTTGTGAAACACTTGAGGGTTCAAAGTGCTCACAACAGATCTAGATAAGTACCTTAGGGGGTCTAGTTTCCAAAATGGTGTCACTTGGGGGGTTTCCACTGTTTAGGCGCATCAGAGGTTCTCCAAGCGCGACATGGCGTCCAATCTCAACTCCAGCCAATTTTAGTTTGAAAAAGTCAAACGGCGCTCCTTCCCTTACGAGCTCTGCCGTGTGCCCAAACAGTGGTTTTCCCCCACATATGGGGTATTGGCGTACTCAGGAGAAATTGCATAACAACTTTATCTGCCCATTTTCTCCTTTTACCCTTGTGAAAATAAAAAAAAAAGTTTGTAAAAGATCATTTTTGTGGCTAAAAAGTTAAATATTCATTTTTTCCTTCCACGTTGCTTTAGTTCCTGTGAAGCACCTGAAGGGTTAATAAACTTCTTGAATGTGGTTTTGAGTACCTTGAGGGGTGCAGTTTTTAGAATGGTGTCACTTTTGGGTATTTTCTGTCATGTAGACCCCTCAAAGTGACTTCAAATGTGAGGTGGTCCCTAAAAAAAATGGCTTTGTAAATTTTGTTGTAAAAATGAGAAATCGCTGGTCAACTTTTAACCCTTATAACTTCCTAACAAAAAAAAAATTTTGATTCCAAAATTGTGCTGATGTAAAGTAGACATGTGGGAAATGTTATTTCTTAACTATTTTGTGTTACATATTTCTCTGTTTTAAGGGAATAAAAATTCAAAGTTTGAAAATTGCTAAATTTTCAAAATTTTCGCCATATTTGCGTTTTTTTCAAAAATAAACGCAAGTTATATGGAAGAAATTTTACCACTAACGTGAAGTACAATATGTCACGAGAAAACAGTCTCAGAATCGCAAAGATCCGTTGAAGCGTTCCGGAGTTATAACCTCATAAAGAGACAGTGGTCAGAATTGTAAAAATTGTCCCGGTCATTAACGTGCAAACCACCCTTGGGGTGAAGGGGTTAATAAAAACTGGTTGCGGCCAGTGTTTACCAAAACTGCTGTCTGAATGAACTGTTTCCGTGCCACTCTGTCTACCCGGACGGCGATCCCAGAGCTATATCCCCTGAAAAGCTTACAATTGCTTTGTTGTTTTTAACCTTTATTATGTTTTTTTATATGTGTATT
Organism: Oophaga sylvatica; assembly: GCA_033576555.1. Classification (NCBI taxonomy): domain Eukaryota; kingdom Metazoa; phylum Chordata; class Amphibia; order Anura; family Dendrobatidae; genus Oophaga; species Oophaga sylvatica. The sequence goes on along the minus strand of JARQOD010000776.1, from coordinate 102,023 downwards.
ATTGTTTTATTATTTATGTTTTCTTCAGCGACTTGTTGAAAAAGAAACAGGAAGGGTCGAAACGTCCATCATTTAATTTTGTCGCCTCACATGTATTAATTGGCTCCATATAACTTTGTGACAAATAAAAATTTGTTCTTCTTCTTGCATATTTACCTATTAGTGTGAAGTGTATTTATATACTACCATTAGATGTCCAAGACTGGAGCACGGAGAAGCCGCAGTTCAGCAATCGATAGGAAAAAACTATCCAGCTCCACTTGTATCTTAAAATCCAAGATTTATTGAAAAATGCTTTAAAATATTGTTATTTAGCATAATGTCACCAGCCCCCAAGAGGGGGTTAGGTTGTAACGGCAGACGCGTTTCGAACGTTGCAGTTCGTCATTACATACCATATACTTCTCAGATCAACCTCGTCTACATCATCCTCTTGCGGTCAGGTGATCCAAAGCGACTGAGGGAACAGACCATTCATCACCTGAGAGACTTGTGTGGACATCGCACGTTTGTGCTGTGAGAACACGGTCAATACTAAAGAACTTGGTTTAAGTGTTATCCAAAAATATATATAAATCGTCATAGCACATATGTAGTGTACTTAGCGACATGTCCTCCTGCGATGAGCAATATGTGGGCTGTACACAAACCAGGTTAAGACGAGAATTAGACGTCATCCTTCAGATGCTGCCAATAGAAGCTTTAGATGTTCGTCAGCATCTAAACACTAAACATTTTATTACACACAATGGGGATACTTCCATGTGCAAAATAACGAGCATGGAGAGCTTCTAGACCCATAAGAGGTGGAGACCATCGCAGAAAAACACTAAATAGAGAAATCGGGTGGATTTATGATCTGAGAACTAGAGCGCCTATGGAGATAAATGTAAAGCAGGACTTTACACATGTATGAAAATACAGTTTTTATTCCACTTTTACCTCCTTTGTATTTGCTCCTTATGATATAGAGTCCATCTTAATTTGTTTTATTATTTTCATTTATATCCGACACTGTTCAGTTTTTAATCATAGATGCACAATTAAGTCTATCAGGTGATGGATGATTTATTCGCTCAATCGCTTTGGATCACCTGACCGCAAGATGATGTATACAAGGTTGATCTCAGAAGTATATGGTATGTAATGAGTAAGAACTGCAGCGTTCGAAACGCGTCTGCCGTTACAACCTAACTCCATCTTGGGTCTGACGACATTATGCTGTATAACAATATTTTAAGATACAAGTGGAGCTGGATATAGCCTTTTCCTCTAGCTAACATGGTACCAAAGCCCCGTTTTCCCTTTTAACTTCCTCCTAGGCACAGTTCTTCTGCCCATCAGCTGCCATTCATTAATAGCACCACCGCCTGCTGGTCAAACTGATAACACCATTACAAATACTCCATCTGCACACGAGACTCAAATTATTCATCCCAGAATTCCAATTAAGATGTCATCCCTGACAGACAGGATTCAAATGCATGCCTATATTTAGATAGAAGCTGCAGAACATTCAAGGGATTCATATTCCCGTTTATCTAGAGGGCTTTCACCCAGATCTGTCTGTAGTTCCACCTCTTCTGGTGGACATTGGAGATACAGGGGGCAGTAAGGTACAGCATCATGCAGAATTAGCACCACTGGTTGTGGTAGACATTCACTGCATAGGTCCAGATCCCAGAGATCTCATCTTCACTAGCAACAATTGATACCGATCGGAAATCACAAGAGACTACAGAAATAATATCCAAGGTCGCTGAAGACAGGTGGCACCCCCCAGGTCAACGACGGCTTACCCTCACTACCTTTCCGTATTTTACCCTACACAATTCAGAGAAAGCAAGAGAAGGAAAGTTGTTCATTCAAGCCATTGGGGAGGCAGATCCCAAACGATAGATCCATTTGGTTTCATGCTGCAATATCGTTTTGTCCCAGTCTCCACCTCGAATGAGTTTAGGGATTTTCTCAATACCCATAAATTTGATCTCATTTGCGTTACCACTATGATTGGAATTAATATGTCTCGTTACTGGTGTATCCAATTTCTTGTAGTATTTCCCCTTACGTGACGCACACTGGTAGTGTTAATGTCTTCAACCACTTTTTCTTACAATATAGAGGAATCTACAGCAGTCCTAGGACAGTCTAAATATTTAAGGAGTTCTTAAAGGCTCCCCCACGTGAAGCACGAGGGCACGACCTTGAACAGGCACTTAGACACCAAATAACACCTTGAACTGCACAGTGCGACACTTTCAGAATACCTCAAGGTAAAGAGAATTCCCAGAGGTTTATGGGTCTCTCTCCGTCCTACCCTCTTTCATGACTCTTCTGACTTTTGTTCTTGTTTCAAACAAATACTAAACAAGTGCTCTTTGAATTGATGATACTCAACCTAGAGCATCTGCACAAGACAATAGAGACGACCTCGACCCAGACTATTGAAACACAGCTGTCATCTACCGGCACGAGTGAAGAGGTCAGCACTCTTCGCACCCAGATTCAAGGATGCATAGATCAGCATAAGAGAGACGCAGAAGGACGCAAGCGCAGTAAGTTTGTACGGGACACCACCGATTACTAACTCAACCGTGTGTATAAATGGCGAGACAACTCTTCAACCCGGCCATCAGCCCATCCTCAATGATCTTCTACCGACTATTCCACATCGGGATCAGAACAGGAAAGTAGCACCTTTCCAACGACATCTGGAAGTTTTTTTTTTAGGACAACGCCGACGCTTCCCAAGAAAAAGACCAGAAGGGGCGGCCGAAAGAAGAAATGTTTCGGACTACAATCGGATCACGGGATCCCAGGTAATGAATCCCTGGTAGTGAATATCTCTTCCAGATCATTAGGTACTGCTGAACTGAATACTACAAAAAGGACTCCCGTTTTGCCCTGCATATCGATGCAGGACTTTTGAACTGGAGATGGACCTTCAACGGTTCTTTCGATTACTTAGGTTAAAAGGTACACTTTTCATCTGTCCCTACTCCAGATCCATCATTGAACACTATTGTTAATCCATTATCCATTACACAGTTGGGCTTACGTAATAAGAGTACTTTTCGCCCTCCCCTGTGTTCCCATCCCATCGAAACATTTATAGAATTTGTTAAGTCTTCTTTCAATACGGTTTGAGATGACATGGAAAAAGGCAGACTACCTTACCCCTCCAACCTCTCTACAGTTGAAAAACAAGCACTAACATCTCTACGGGGTGACACAAATTTAATAATGAAACCTGCAGATAAGGGAGGCGCCTTAGTGGTTATGGATAAGACAATATATCGCGGAGATCGTGAGACAGTTGAGCAACACGTCAGTATACCAAAAGTTGAGTAGGGACCCTATACAAGACATCAGTCAGAAAATTGACGTCATTCTGCAAAAGTATTCAGGACTTGGAGTCCTGGACCCCAAGACATGTGAATATCGCCACAAGTCCAATCCCATTACCCCAGTGTTCTATACTCTGCCCAAAATCCATAAGGATCTGCAAAATCCTCCAGCCAGACCAATTGTCGCCTCAACTGACTCAATTTTATCTCCACTCTAAGTTCTTGGAGAAAATCTTGACTCATTTAACTCAATTGTCACCATCTTTCTTATTGGATACAGGCGATTTTCTTAAAAACATTAGGGATCTTAACTCCGTATCTCCCGATACCATATTCGTAACCCTGGACGTTAAAGATCTCTATACGTCTATCCCACATATTGAGGGTAGAAATGCAGTACATAGTCTTCTCACTTCCACAGGAATGGAGGAGGCACAAGTAAATCTATGCATTGACCTTTTGACGACAGTACTTTATAGTAACTACTTTTTGTTTCAGGACACTTTCTACCTGCAAACACGCAGTACTGCAATGGGCTTGAATGTGGCACCCCCTTATGCTAATACATATATGGCAGAATTTGAAGATTTAATCATCTATAAAAACCCTCTATTCACTAGTAATGTACTCACATGGAAATGTTACATTGATGTTTTCTGTCTTTGGGGTGGCACATTCGAGTCCCTTCAGGAATATCACACATTCCTGAATGAGTCGTGGCCTGGCATCAAGTTCACCATGACATCTGATCTTCATTCTGTAAATTTTTTGGAAACTTTGGTCATGAAAAGCCCGGAGGGACTCCTGAGCACTGATTTATACATCAAAGCAACCGACCGTAATAGTCTATTACATTACACCAGCTTTCACCCTCCAGCGGTCAAACGATCTATTCCTTGCTCACAATTTCAGAGGGTCAGTCGCATAGTTATGGACACAACACAACGGGACATGCGTCTCATGGAGATGACCAAGAAATTCTCTAGACGCGATTACCCTGCCTCTCCTAGAGAAATCAAGAGACCATCAACCTATCTCTCAACCTAAAAACACTAACAAACGTATACCTTTTGTACATTGTTTTCATCCTTCGGCATTTGTACTACATAAAACCATCAGACGGCATTGGCATTTACTTTCAACAGCATACCCTAACATACAAGAATTCAAGAAGCCTTTTTTGCCATGTTTTAAAAGACCTTCCAATCTTAAAGACCAGTTGGTACATGCCTATATTGGCACCACACGACCATATCAACCCTATCTCTCACGCCCACGGATGGGCACTTTCCCATGTCTCCACTGTGCCCAATGCGGTAACGTACAGAAGGGTACGACTTTCCACCTCCCCAGAATGGGCAAGAGCTTTCCCATTAATGGATATTACACTTGCGAGACCCCTTTTGTTGTGTACCTCATTAAATGTCCGTGCGGACTACTATATATTGGGGAGACCACCCAGTCCATCAGGGACAGGATATCTAAACACAAATCCACCATCCGTTGCAATAACCTTCTCCTCCCCATCCCTCATCATTTCCACACAAAAGGACGCACAATATCCCAATTACGATTCCAAGTGATTGAAACTGTACCTCCACCCAGACGAGGCGGAGATAGGACCATACATCTTAAAAAGAGGGAGTCATATTGGATACACTCTAGAAACTTTAGCCCCAAAAGAGCTAAATAGGGAGTATGACCTGCTGTCGTTTATATGAATAAGTTTACATGGTATTAATATGCTGTTTCTTCTCTTCTAGAGCCGTCTGTATTGAAATGTGCCTTGTCACCACTTTCTACAGTCACCTTCATCACCCCGGGGACTCTGCTAGTAAAGGTCACAAGTATCTGCTCTGCAAGCAGCACGCAGTTTATAATGTGTTTCACATACTCTCACTGGCCGAGGATTTTACATATCCTACATAGGTGGAACGCAGACTCCTGTTCCTTTGGAACGCATTCCTCCTCCCATTCCGTCACTTCTGGTAGTCGGAAGTACACACTGGAACGCACGCTGAGACTGCGTGTCTTGTATGCTGGAACACACGCCGATATCGCGTGTCCAGCACTTCCGGTCACGGCTCCTGGCCTATACGGCACTGCCTCTTCCTTTCTCCCTTCATAAGGAGACACAGCACGCCGCACATGACAAGCGGTGGACTCTGCGTCGATATCTCCCTCCCACTGGGTAAGTGCACTCTGCGCCTGATAGATCGATCCACCATTACTTTATTACAAGTTGTTTGGCCATAATCTAGCAATTATCGGTACATAGGTGTACAGGTTGTCTACTCTACATAGCACAACAAGGCGGACACCTCAATTCGCTACCTCATAGGGTATGGAAACTTGTGTTTATGGCACACATCACGCCCCCCTATAGTATTATGGTGACACTTATGGGCACATTTATCAACAGGCTCCTGTCCTATTCTAAAATTCCCAATTGAATTTTTTCATCTCTTTCAAGCGGTATGTAACAAAATGTCCTTGTTATTTAGCTCTGTTCTGTGATTGGTTCTTCCTCATATAAGCGACTCTACTGTTACTAGATTATTCAGTTTGCCACATTCATTGTGTAAATACTTTCTTTATATTTCTATGCACTTTCTTGTGTACATGTTGTGTTTGTTTTTTTCACATGTAACAGCATCTGATGAAGGTCTCAGAGGCCGAAACGTTTTGCTGTATACTCCCGCTTTGGGGTTCAATAAGAGATACTATCACTGCATTACACTTAAGGTGAGTGCTTGGTTCATTTTTCACTATGTGGTTTGGGAACCCACCATAGCACCTCCTTTTTAAACCAGTGGTGCACACGCCTCATTACTTGCTGTAGTCACACAGGCGTGGATTTGCGTTGCCTTTTCCATGCCCCCTCAGCTCTGATTGGTGGTCAGTGGTCACTACTGCGTTCTGATTTGGCGGCCTTGCCTTAAAAGAAGGCAACATAGTAACGCTTCCGTCCTTTGTTCCTGACCATGTGCTGGTTTGCAAATTGTAGTAGAGTTCTCCAGGCTGCGACTCCACATCGATTTATCTATTCTTCAACAGTTCTTTTGACACCTATACTCTGTGTGCACGGTAGGTATCGTTTGGGGTCTCAAATGAGTTTCCATTTTTACTTCATTTATACACCTAGCAATTATTTGCTATCATTTCTCTGGAGGGAGGGCTTGGCTTCTATCTGTGTACATATGCTTTTGCATGGGCAGCCATTTTAGGGGGGGGGGGGTCTCGTGTGCACACACCCAACAAGCAGTAGTGCGGTTCAAACAGTATTTTTTATTTTAAATGTTCCATGTATGCTCACTGTATGCTATTCTTTATTTCAGATGTCTCACAATAGCAAGGAATTTGTCCGAGAATTGATTGATATGTATCGGTCTCTGCCCTGCCTTTAGCAGATTAAATCGGCTGAGTACAGCAATCGAAATAAAAAAAGAAAAAAAAAAAAAAGGGAGGCATATGAGAAACTGGTTGCCCTCTAAGCAGCATAATCCGTGCGAGAAGGTGGATGAAAGCATTGTCAGAAAAAAGATCCAGGGTCTACGCACAGTCTATAAAAAAAAGAGCTCAACAAGGTGGAGAAGTCAAGGAAGTCTTGTGCCGGCACAGAGGTTTATCTGCCCTCGTTAAGGTACTATGACTTGCTTGGCTTCCCCCGTGACCAGGAGTTACCTCGGACAATGGTATCTTCGATGCGGCCGACCCTGGAACAAGACCCTGAGATCCAGATTGACTCCCCTGTTGGAGATGCAAGTACCTTCTTTGCTTCCCTGTAAATAGCATTTAAACTTTGTATGTACATGCCATAGTTGAATATAAAATATTAAAGTTTTACCTGTTTAATTCTCCAGTTTACAGAAGTTATCCCTTCCAGTTCAGATAAGTACATACCTTTACCATTTTCGCCCCACTCCGTTCTCATACAGTTGATTGACATTTCATATCCTGTACTGCTAGTGCCGCCCCTCACATTTGTTTCCAGTGCACATTTACCCATGCTGGTCATGGTATATCCAATGCCAACACATTTATGTGGTGTGGTGCTGGATGTTGTAAAATATTTTTTGGGTTTGGCTTTAACATTAATTTTCTGTTCCTGCAGCACCGTCAGCAAGATCTGTCGACCCCAAGTAGGGACAACATCGTGTAAGTGATCCTACTATGGAGGAGGCTAGGGAGGGTTCGAGTCAAGACCCTGCACCCTAAACGACTACCAAATTCCCGTAAAAGAAAGGCCACCTGGTAGCCATCACCAGATCTCGTCTCTTTGGCAAACCAAATTTTAATTCAGCAGGCCAACACCGACATGGACAGCTTTGCAAACTTCGCTGCTGATAGACTTCGGAAGCTGGAAGACAGAGGATCCATGCCGAAATGGTCATTTTTGAGACATTAAGTAAACCGGCAGCCGGTCAACTTGATGAAACGTCTACCGTAAATAGTAGGATCGACCGTGATCCTTGTTCACAACATTCATGGACCCAAATGCCAGAGTAACGGGGGGGCTTAAGAAGAATGACAATGGAGAAGACTCCAGCAGAAAACTGTTTCCTAGAATATTGCATCACTCTTACCCTCATTCTATACCAAATTGTGGTTGTTTAAGAGAGGCACCAGCAAGAAATCTTTACTCAGTCAATGAACCCAAAGTGAGATCTTATCGTGGAATTTTTCACTGTGCTCAAATTGTAATTGAGGTCTACTGAACAGAACAGACATTTCCAGAACTGGCCAAGTTCTCCAAGTCCAGTCGCTCTGGACTTTATACACAACAGAGGAATGGTTCATTGGGATATCAAGCTGAATAACATTCTTTTGATGGATGCAGAATGTCACTGGATAAAGCTGGCAGACTTTGGACTCACCAGGCTCCAGGGCACATTTGTTCCTTTTGTGCCCTGGTATAAACCCTACACTGCTCCAGAGCTCTGCTGCCTTAGACCAGCTGTTGCTACATCCTAGTCTTCATGTCTGGGTTTTGGTGTAGTTATCTATTATGCTCTTTCTGGACTCTTCCCTTGGCATGGGGCAGTATGGTGATCAAAATTAAAGTCTTCCTTCAACCTTAAAAACTGTTACCATGTTCTTCCTTTGGTGTGGAAGAAGACATGGTTATCAACATTATAAGGGTTTGCCCAGTGGCAGGTGAGAAGGGATCTGTCAAAAGCTCCAAAAAAAAAAAAAAAAAAAAAAGTGGCCGAAAATTTCAGTGGAGGCCAGAGAAATGTTCTGGGAGCTGCTGGAAATAAATGCCTGTCAGAGAGGCTCGCCATGACATTCTAAAATATCTGCACCTGCCGTGGAAAGCCGAGGTGTCTGCAGAGACCAAAACAAGCTGACATGTTGAGTCTATGACATAAAAACTGCAATATGAATTGTTTTGGTATCAATAATGTCTACTACCAAGCAGACTGGGAAATATTGTAAAGAATAAAATGGACTTTTGTCTAATAAAAAGTAGTTTACATTCCAGTGATGTGTGATGACAGCGTTTAAGGCATTTGCCTTCTTGCAGGTGAACACCGAACCATGAACTAGTTAACAGTAACCAAAGACTGAAAATAGGCCCAGCATGCCAATTTCACACTCAACTCATATGTAGGAAGGATGAGTAGCAGATTCATTACAGATGTGGCAAAACAGAAAAGACCCCAATTACAAGATAAAGAAGAAAGGATAATTCAACAACGTAGCTTGTGTACTTTACATTACACAGCAATCACAAAAACCAGTGTAAAATAAGAATCAGAGGTTCTATTAGACAATATGGACCTGCTGGACAACACTGACAGGTGAGAAATATGTGTTTGTGTAAGGGGAGACATTAGATCCAACCTCTTATGATCAGATGCATGTATCCTGCACTCTGATAATAAAAGGCATAAAGAACATGTAATACATGGGAGGCCATTATTGCACGTACCCCGAGGCCTTTAGGAGTTATATCAGTAGCAGAATTTCATGTACCCAGAATATCAAGTGCATCGTCCATCACCACTGTATGAAGTGCTACAATAATCCACGGAATGGACACCTGTAACATGTAAGGGGGGTACTAGGCCTGTTATTACGTGAAATGTAGAGGTGCTATACACATATTAGGGTCATGTAATGTATTTATGTGTTCGTTCGTATAGTGCCTCAGTGGTACCTACCAACTAATGCTTGGATAAGGGCTTGTGTTAGTGCCATTTTGAATAAACGTCTTGCTTTTTAGTGGTTAAATATAACATGGGTTGTCTTAAACTGTACACACCCACCGATAATATAGAGCTCTTTATATCTGGAATTTTTTTTTTTACAGACAAAGTGAGCAAACCACATAAATTTCTTCACTATGTCGACTTATCACCACCAGAGTGGTGCTCTGAAACGTAAGAGGAGGAGAGAACAGGAGTTGAAGAGTCATAAGTTGCCTAAAATTAGCAGTTTCTTTTCAGCCCCTAAAGGTGTGGGTGAAAGCCCTAGTACATGTAGCACATCTACAGCTGCAGAGGAGGCAACTTCTGAAAGTTCTGGTCTAAATGTTAACGTAGCAGCCCAGATGGAGGTGTCTGCTCATACCAGCCAGTCTTCCCTTGATGATCCAAAATCATTAGATCAAGAAGGTAGTGACAGCAATAGTAACCTAGAACAAGCCATCAACCCCTCCTCAGATCAACTGATGCATGCTACTGTCACCAGTGAAACTGCAAGCACATCTTCCAGCATCATTTTAGATTGTGCAACTGCTTCTGACAGCTTCGTCACAGATAGAGCCAATTATCCTGTAACAGTTTCTGACCCCAAAATAAAAAGACTCATCCTCTCTCAGGGCCCTTGTAGACCTCCAGGTCCATTTCCCAGAGATAATGATGAAAACAGGCGATGTTTTTCAGAAAAATATTATGAGAGAATTACACAAACAGGACTTAAAATTTCTGTCATGTGGCTATGTTATTCCCCAAACTTAATGCAGTTTATTGTGAGCCATGCTGGTTGTTTGGGAACCATAAAAGGCAGGGTTTTGAACCAGCCTGGGCAAAAGGGATCAGTAAGTGGAAGAACTTGTCAAGAAAAATCCAGGCTCACGAGAGCTCCACTGCACACATTGATGCCTGTATGGTCTATGACCAGTGGAGGAAGAAAGGCACTTTAGATGAAGATAATGAGAATCGGATTAGGCTGGAAAAAAACTTTTGGAGGCAAGTTCTGCATAGGGTAATAAATGTGACCTTAACCATGGCAATGGCCAATCTCCCATTTCGTGGTCATCGAGAACATTTAGGTCAAACTAACAATGGGAATTTTCTCTCATTAATTGAACTCCTTGCAGAATATGATCCTGTTCTTAAAGAAGTAATTCAACTGCCCCAGCGATCAATAAAATATCTAAGCCCCAAAATTCAAAATGAAATAATTCAAATTCTTTCACAAAAAGTACAAAATGAAATTGTATCTGAAATTCAACAGGCACAATTCTACTCTGTGATCATGGATACAACACAGGACATTGCAAAGATAGATCAGTTAAGCCAAGTTTTCCGGTATGTTTCCCTTGCCCGAGATGAGAACAGGAGAGCGAGCAGTGTTAAAATTCAAGAAGTATTTCTGGGTTTTCATGCTGTGAAAGACCAGAGTGCAGCAGGCATAGAAAATGATATAATTACCTGCATAGAAAGCAAAGGCCTAACGTTGGGCAAATGTCGTGGACAGGGGTATGATGGAGCTGCAACAATGAGTGGCATATACTCTGGAGTGCAGGCTAGAATTTTGGAGAGAGAACCAAATGCTCTTTATGTACACTGTTCAGCACATAATCTTAATCTTCTGTTACAAGATGCAATGGCAAATATCAAAGAAATTGCAAGCTTTTTTGATGTAGTACAGAATTTGTACACATTTTTGGTGACAGTATCCGTCGTTGGGAAACTCTTTGCTCATTTGCAACTAAATCGAGTCTGACATTGAAAAAGTTATGCCCTACTCGTTGGTCATCACGCTACGAATCCCTACTCGCTTTACGTTTTAGTTTTACCGATGTATTGCAAGCGCTATCAAAGATCACGCTTACATCAACAAAACCAAAAGAAAGAGAAGAGGCAGCCTCGCTTAAAAGAAAAATCGAATCATTTGAGTTTGTATTCTTAGTTGTTGTTCAGACAAAAATTTTGGAAAACGTCAACGCTGTCTCAAAGGTTTTGCAAAAAAAAAAAATATATAGATTTGTCCGAAGCATCCAGTCTATAAGAGTGTCCTGACAGTCTAGGCAAGTTCAGGAATCAGTTTGAGGAAGCCAAACAGACTGCATCATCACTTGCGCAGCAGTGGGGCATTTCTACTCAGTTTTTAAAGAAACGGATCCCCAAAGTCAAGCGTCATTTTGATGAATTGGCAATTGATGACAGATTGAACGATGCTGAGAAACTGTTTAAATTTAAAGTTTTTTTTACCCTGTTTAGAGGTTATTACATCTCAACTTTTAAACAGGTTTAAGGGTCTAGATCACGTTCTTGGGCGATTTAATGTTATTCAGCCTGCAATGCTTTCATCTGCATCTGATGAAGACCTATTCAAAGCTGCATCAAATCTGCAAGAAATAGACCACAAAGATTTATCATCCAGCTTTCCTTCACAATTGCTCAGTTTTCGGTCTGTGTTAAGAGAAGAGGTTAAAAAGTCATCTTCTGTCACCGACCTGGCGCACCTCCTGATGGTAGACAACAGTGCCCTTTCATCTACACTGCCAGATGTATGTGTAGCCTTCCTACTATTCTTAACATTACCTGTAACAGTAGCAAGTGCAGAAAGATCTTTTTCAAAAATCAAATTAATAAAAAACTATTTGAGGAGTACCATGTCAGAGCAAAGGCTTTCTGGGCTTGCAGTGCTGAGCATTGAAAATGAGAGAGCTCGGAGACTAGACATAGACAGAATTGTGGACTCATTTGCTGAAGTCAAGGCACGCAAGCGTGTGTTGTAAGAAACTGACTACTGTGTAAGTGTAAAGTTCTTTGGCAGTTGGGGAGGTTTTCACTGTTAAAGAGTAACTCTTATCCTAATTATATATTTTTTTTTGCAAAGGCCAAGTATACAATTGAGGGGAGGGGGTACTACCATTATTCATCATTATTTCTTCTCCACCCATACAGCTTAAAGCGCAGCCAACATCACCCCTTCCCTTGTTGCCGTTCTTCTGCAACTTATGCCACCATCGGACATAATGTGTGTTGATTCCCTCTATCACCCAAAGGTAGACTAGAGACATGGGTGTAGGTTTATGTGACAATCACACTCATCACACACAACTACACTCGCTGAGGGACCTCATTAGCTCCCTTAACTAAGGACATGCTGCCTCAGACACAGAGCTGGACAGACCTGCTCTGCTGGGGTTGCCACTCCCCTTCTATGAAAAACAGGCAGGATCCTGCTTCGAAGACCTGCGGTGATTCGGGGGTTCACTGGTGTTGCATCACCTTCACTTTAAAATTAAAAATAAAATTACTCTTTAACAGTCACCAGTTTCCAGTTGAACTAACAGTTTTACTAACACAGTTTCTGTTTAAAATTATATGTATGTTTGATTTAAGGTTACACTCCTGAAAGGGGTGACAATTTTCTGTACTATACCATGGTTGATGAGATACAGTGAAACCACTGAGATGACCATCCCAAAATTACTTTCAACAGTGATCTAAGAAAGTGGCCTATATTCACAAATATATGACAAAATTCAATCAGTCCCAAGAAATCTGTTTTGCGTTAAGGGGTGTCTTCATAAAGATGTGGTCTTCTGCAGAGGTTACACTGTATATGCAGCCCTGGTAGTGAAGTAGCAGCTATAGTCATTGTGACACAAGTGGGCTAATTTATTAATATTGGAGTGGCAGTGCCAACTATAACTAGACAGTCTTTAAATGCTCCAGATTTATAAATGACTAGCATGCTGAATGACAAATCTGGTGCATTATAAGACTGTCTAGTCATAGTTTGCACCATCTATTGGTTGGCTTACTTTAGCATGCCATTTTGTGTCAATTTCTTTGTAATTTACCACAATTGGCATATCCATTTTTGGCGTAATTGTTGCACTATGTAGATTTTTGTTATGTGATTATCTGTAAAACATTGCTCAAATGACCGTGCAACACTTTTTTTTTTAGCAAAGTTTACGCCACCAATCTGGCTTGAACTGCTTGATTGATTTATAGCAATGTCGCAATGACTTAAGGCTCTTGCTTCTTGAGTCTGTACAGTCTCTTCAAGCAGTAAATAAGTGTTTTATTGTTTATTTCCTCTAGGTTTATCCATCGTTTGACAATTTGTTTGAGTGTTTTGAATGTTGATGTAAGTATAGAATTAAAGTGGTTAATACATAGTTAAAAGCTAAATTGCTACAATTTATAATGTAGAAAACTGATGCATTATATAACAATTATTTTTCTTCTTTGACCTGTAGGTTGCTTTGTTTGCACGTCTAAATTGTAAAAATTTTAAAACGTTTGTGAAATTACACATCGCGGTAGTGCTTACTTTCGGGGAAACACGGTATTCCTTCCAGTTTCAAGTGAGTTTTTTTGGTTTTATTTATAAGTTTAGAAAGTAGTACATTCTATACAACTTTTATGGAACATTACTGATATTTCCATTGGGCCATAGGTTTGACTTACACATTTACACTGAACATATAATCAAACAAGATGAAACGTGCTTCAGGTTTCAGGTAAGTTTTTAATGAAGCATTATGTGTTTGCATCCACCCAATTGAGTGATTTGAAAAATGTCTGCATATCTGTGCTTTTACAGATTTCATTGTCTTGATTGACCTACAAGGTCATGAATAAGGTAATTATGTTGCATTATTCTTGTGAAGAAGAAATTTGTAATCTAGCCCATAAATTGCTTTCAAAATGGATGATTTATTCAGAAGCACAAAAGTACGTTATACAGAACAATCTTAGATTATTCTGTATACCGGACTGTTGTTCTACTGAATAAATCATCTGTTTTGAAAGCAATTTGCAGGCTGGATTACAAGTTTCTTCACATATTTACTCTGGAGAAAGCCTACCTTCATCACTACCTCAGTTGCTTCCTGGGAGTTGGTTCTTTTCTGTTATTTCACTATCATTACTCCAAAAACCTCTAATTTTGGATAATAAAGGTGTCTTTCTTAACACAACTTGGGTAGACCGGGATTGGCAACGCGCGCGAGGGGGGGGGGGGGAGCCCCATTGTGAAGTTTGCTGTGGGGCCCTGCCATTCCTAGTTACGCCCCTGTGTGTAACTATTGTTTAGGGAAAGCATAGAGTTAGCCCACTAGAGGGGCATTAAAACACATCTAGATTAGGATAAGTAATAGTACATAGGAGGGTTTTGCTGTGGGAAAGACAGGAGGACTTCCTGTATGGAGCGAGTAGGGCCAGGGAGCCCAGACAGCTCGGGTGGGCCTTAGAGCCCGGGCTGCTCAGCAGACCACACAACGTTACAAGCTAATAGCCCAGACGTCCAGGGCCTATGGTGGCCAGAAGCTACAGAGAAAAGCTACAGGGGTGTGTAAAAAAAAAAAAAAAAACCAACCACTTACTCAATAGACTTTTACTAAAAGAAAATGCAAATATGAATACACCTATGGAAATTCAGAAACATTAAAATTATTTTTATTTAGATGTTCCAACAAAATCAAACTTATCCGGTGGAAGATAACGGTCATCATATTAATGTTTTTTGTGATACAGTATTGAAACAACTAGAGAAAAATCACGGAGAAAAACACTTTTCATTAATAAAAAGAAAAAACCGAACACAAGTTTAGCTGAGAAAAATGCCATGAAATCACTGGCTTTTATTAAAAATAGCGTAATGAGATCAGCGGAAAAAAGGTGGGAAAGTTCTACAGAAGTGAAAGGATTATATCTGTGAAGCTATGAGAATCTTAGACAATTATTAGAAAAACTTCCTTGAAGGAGTATGCCTCCACTATACAGAAAGAATGAACTTATATCTGAATACTTCAAACTCAATATTTTTAATAAAAGAGAGAAGAACTTTTAGTGTAAAATCCCCTAGTGTCCCATTTTTATCATCTCCAAAAAATACATAAAGCTGAAAAAAAAAAAAAAAAAAAAAAAAAAAATTTATTGAAGGGTTTGTATTTTATACTAAGGAATAATTTTACTTTTGAAAATTAGTTTTACCATCAAATTAACGGGACTGCGATGGGCTTGAAAGAAGCACCTACGTTTGCGAATCTCTTTACGGGGGTTTTTGAAGAATTTTTTATTTCTAATGAAACTTGGCATTTTAGTAGTGGTCATTATTCTAAATGGCTGAAAATATTCCAGATCATCAGTTCTGTCGTATCAGAAAAAAAATTATACCCTGGATAATGATTTTAAGGATCAATCTGCCAGTCTTAGAAAAACATCTTTAACCCAAAAATACCCCCACACTTGATTAAAGAAGCGTACAAAAAAAAAAAAAAACTATGAATTTAAGTCAGACAATGCTGGTGGGATGATACACATGATTGGAATACAAGGCTAGAAGGATACAACTTATTTGCAAGAAACAGACTTGATAAACGAGGAGGAGGTGTCGCATTGTATGTTAGAAAAGCGTATATCTGCACAGAGATTGACGCTTCAGAGACTGGGAGTTCTGTGGAAACTGTTTGGGTAAGAATACAAGGACAGAACAATGGAAAGGACACCATTGTAGGCATTTACTACAGGCCACCTGTGCAAGCTGAAGATATGGATGAACTCTTTATGCATCAAATGGCCAAGTTCTCCAAAAAAATATGACAGTGGTCATGGGAGATTTCAACTATCCAGACATTTGTTGGGAATCTCTCTCAGGCAAAACTAACAGGTCCAGGAAATTCTTATCCTCTCTTGCTGACAACTTTATCTTCCAAAAGGTAATGGAGAAAACAAGGGGATCTGCTACCTTGGATCTAATCCTCATAAACAGGGAGGAAATGGTGGAGGGGTAAGAGTGGCTGGGACCCTAGGAGGTAGTGACCATGCTATTTTAGAATTTTGGATAACAAGAGGAGGAAGACCTGTGAAGACTCAGACGTCAAGGTTAGATTTCAGAAAGGCAGATTTTAAGGAACTCAGAAAGAGAATTGGAGGGATCCAATGGCTGGATATCCTTAAGGACAAAAATGTCCAGGAAGGATGGAAAATCTTGAAAAATGAGATTCTCAAAGCACAATCGTTAACAATTCCAAAAAGAGGGAAGAATAGGAAGCATTTAAGGAAACCAGGATGGATGAACATAGAACTTAAACACATGGTAAAAAGGAAGAAAGAAATGTTTATCAAATGGAAAGAGGGAGGCATATCTAAAGAAGAATATAATGCCATCTGCAGAACCTGCAGGGCAAAAATCAGATTATCTAAAGCTGACAATGAATTAAGCCTTGCAAGTGACGTCAAAAGCAACAAAAAAGGATTTTGGGGATACGTCAAAAGTAAAAGAAAAGTCAAAGATGCTATAGGATTTTTACAGGATGAAAATGATGACATGGTAAGTCACGATGTTGAGAAGGCTGAACTTTTAAATTCCTATTTTGCATCTGTTTTCTCTCAGAAAGGAAATGTAACATCAACTGATCTTCACTGTCCTATTAAAGGAATAGAAGAATCCAGGATATCTATAAACAGAAAGACAGTGAGGAAACACTTAGCTAACCTAAATGAATTCAAGTCTCCAGGTCCAGATGAATTACACCCCAGGGTACTGAAGGAGATAGCAGAAGAAATTCTTGAACCACTCTCCATAATCTTTGAAAATTCTTGGAGAACAGGAGAAGTCCCAGAAGACTGGAGAAGAGCAAATGTTGTTCCTATCTTCAAAAAGGGGAAGAAGGTGGACCCAGGGAACTACAGGCCAGTGAGTCTGACTTCTATACCAGGAAAGATCTTTGAACAAATTATTAAAGAACATGTATGCAAGTACCTGGATAAGAATGAAGTGATTAAACAGAGTCAGCATGGGTTTGTAACTAATAAGTCATGTCAGACTAACTTAATTTCCTTCTATGACAGAATCACTGACTGGGTGGATCAGGGAAATGCTGTAGATATAGTATATCTTGACTTCAGCAAAGCATTTGACAAAGTATCTCACACAATCCTTATTGAAAAAATGACTAAGTATGGAATGGACAAGGCAACTGTTAGGTGGATTCATAACTGGCTTAGTGATCGGACCCAAAGAGTGGTAGTAAATGGCTGCACATCCAGTTGGAAGAATGTCTCAAGTGGGGTACCACAAAGGCTCTGTTTTGGGCCCTGTATTGTTCAACATCTTTATCAATGATTTAGATGAAGGAATTGAGGGTAAACTGATCAAATTTGCTGATGACACAAAGCTAGGAGGGGTAGCTAATACTAGAGAAGAGATTGAGAGGATTCAAAAAGATATACATAAACTGGAGCAGTGGGCAGCAACTAACAGAATGGATTTTAACAGGGAAAAATGCAAAGTACTACATCTGGGCAATAAAAATGAAAAAAGCATATACAAAATGGGAGGAATAGGGCTAGGTAACAGCACATGTGAAAAAGACTTGGGTATACTAATTGATCACAGACTTAACATGAGTCAACAGTGTGATGCAGCAGCAAAAAAGGCAAATGCAATTCTAGGATGTATCAACAGAAGCATACAGTCTAGATCACGTGAGGTCATTATTGCCCTCTACTCCTCTTTGGTCAGACCTCATCTGGAATACTGTGTCCAGTTTTGGGCACCACATTTTAAAAAAGACATCAACAAACTGGAGCAAGTTCAGAGAAGAGCCACCAGAATGGTGACAGGTCTGCAAACCATGTCCTATGAGGAACGGTTACAGGATTTGGGAATGTTTAGCTTGCAAAAAAGAAGACTGAGAGGAGACTTAATAGCTGTCTACAAATATCTCAAGGGCTGTCACATTGTAGAAGGATCATCTTTATTCTCATTTGCGCAAGGAAAGACTAGAAGCAATGGGATGAAACTGAATGGGAGGAGACACAGATTAGATATTAGAAAAAACTTTTTGACAGTTAGGGTGATTAATGAGTGGAACAGGCTGCCACAAGAGGTGGTGAGTTCTCCTTCAATGGAAGTCTTCAAACAGAGGCTGGATAGACATCTGTCTGGGATGATTTAGAGAATCCTGCTTTGAGCAGGGGGTTGGACCAGAAGGCCCAGGAGGTCCCCTCCAACTCTACCATTCTATGATTCTATGAATGCTGTTCGAGAATAACATTGGAAATAGGACGGATACATTTTGTATGAACTTTATAACAGTACAGTAATGACCAAAAGAAATATGTGAGATACTAAAAAATGGTGAATTTTACTTAATGATCCTATATGCAACAAAATTCTCCTAAGAAACCCAGGGACAACCTACCACAAAGCACCAACGATGAGAAACCATATAGCACTGAGCCGTCCTAAACCGCAGCCAATACCCATCAGGAACACAGCTCGAATATTAAAGGGGTTCTCAAATGTGGAGCAAAAATTGCTTATGTGTCCAGAACATTGGGCATAAAATGGTCAATTTTAATTCCTCTGTTACCAAAGAAACATTTTCTATCCCCTATTTTTATTTTTTTTTTAATGCCCCTGTGGGAAACAATATGTAGGAAGAACCACACAACGGCTTCATCTAGGTCTGAATTCACATACACGTAACATAAAGGTCTCCTGACCCACGACCTTCATGACATTATACCCCAATACATAAAGATTAGTCATTTAAAGATTCCTATTGATCCGGCTCCTGCTACTAATAGAATTAGGAAATTGAATAGAAAAGACGTATATTGGATCTATAAACTGAAGAGTCTGAAGCCGCAAGGTCTAAAGGAGATCAGAGGTTTAATTAATTTAATATATTTAATACATTTTTAATGATATATTTATTTAATCTTTTCGCAGTCGTAGGTGAATTTTTGTCTGAGTGAGAACAGAGGTTTTCATGTAATTTATTAAGTCTTTTATGGATATATTTAATCAATTAACTTATTTGATTAATTTATTTCATGGATGATTTTTATTAATTGTAATATTTATATATTATAGTATGAAGTTTATTTAGGGATGACGTCTACACAAGTTACTGTATATAAGAACTTGTTATTTTTGGTGACAGTTGTATATGTATTTATTTTGGGTATAATATATGTAACAATTGATTTATATGTATTTTTTCCATGAAAGGAGAGTCCTTTCTGCTGCTGTGAGGATAGGAACAGCAGACACTCTGCGTTAATAGCGGAGACTCCTGGGGTGCACTTTAGAGCGCTGATCTAGTGTCTCGCCCTACCCATTATTCAGAGCAGGTCAGCGATTTCCCCCTATATATATATATATTACACACACACGTTTATACATATTACCAAGGTTGACATATTTGTGATTTATTTTTGTCTTTATTCCCTTTTATTATATTTGCTATTTCTCATTGTTTCTAGAACCATAACCTTGATAAAGGCTGTAATTGCCGAAACATTGGTGTTCTTTATCTGTGCTACCTTGGAATATATTTTCTGCATTTGAAAATGTTAAGCCTCAGGTTATCAAATAGAGAATATTCTACATTTCCTGATGGCCTTGGCCTGCTTTCTCCTTGGTTTTTGGCAATTGACTCATTTTGGAATTTTAAGCAGCCTTGTCATAATCTCTTTCGATACGTTTTCCTTCAACCAAACTGAAGCGGAGTCTATCATCTCACAAGTAAACATGCCAAGCCAGTTCTTGCAAAAGTCTACTGATCAGATTAGAACTCGAGACTACGAGAGGACGTGCAGAAAAAGGACGGCATTACAACTCCATTACGTAACATTAGCGGAATACCATAAGGTTCAAAGAATTCCAGGAGGTTTAAGAGTCTCTTTAAGACCTACACTCTTTGATCATAAAGAATTTTGTGCAAAATTTGAAGCCATTTTGAATAAATGTTCTATGGATTTAATCTTGTTAACCGTTGAGTTTCTACAGAAGGAAATCGCCACCATCGAAGTTGAAATTACCAATGCTGAGCAACAACTACGGGCCACTTCTCCTCCAGACGAGTTTACGAAGGTGAAGACCCAGATTGACAAATCTATTTCCGAATTTCAGACCAAACTCCAGGAGAAAAAGTGGGGTAAATTCTTAGAGACGCTGACGACTACTAACGCAACCAGGTTTACCACTGGCGTGACCATAATTATAGCAGGGATCGGAGGACCAATATGAAATGGGACTCTTACACTTCCAGCAACTCTGACAGTGAGGGCTCCAACTTCTCGTTCCGACCCCGCAATCAAAGACGGGGCTGAGGCCCGAGGAGTCGCAGAGGAAATTCCTCACATAACATGGATACTTCAGCATCTAGGATGCAAACACGCTCTCAGGTAAACCCGGACCCTCTTGTATACAACATATCTTCACATATTTTGTCCCCGTCTGAGGCCTCAGCCTTACAGAAAGGACTTTCCTTCTGTCCCACTCCTAGATTTAATGAGTTTCTACTTAATCAGGAACTTCAACGGTTCTTCAGGTCTTTAAGACTGAAGGCCCATTTTTCTTGTGATTCTTCAACTATGCTATTACTGACTACTGAACCTGAAGATATTTTACCTTAAAGGAACTTAATCCGAGCACCTTCTGTCCACCTAGATCATATCATCCTGTGGAGACATACATCATTGGTCTAAAAGGACATTAGTAATCAACTAGACCTAATACACCGAGGCCATTACAGGATTTTCAATAATATTTCCAAGACGGAACGTATGGCTATTGAGGGCTTACATCGCAACAAACAATTGGTGATCAAACCTGCCGATAAAGGGGGCTCTATTGTGGTAATGAACAGGGATTATTATGTTAATGAAATATATGCACAATTGAATGACAGGAATACCTATTCACCTGTATCCACTAATCCCACTTCTTCCATTGCCTTAGAGATTCGTGAGCAAGTCCACTATTTTTTAGCCAAGGGTGTCATTGATTCTAAATTAAGGTATTTCCTTATTAATCTACAACCGATCACCCCGGTTTTTTTATACAATCCCCAAGATACACAAAAATTTGACTTGCCCTCCAGGCAGACCTATAGTGGCTTCCACTAATTCACTACTATCCCCATTATCTATTGTACTAGAAAAGATCCTCTCTCCCCTCCTACCTATCATTCCGTCATGGTTACATGATACATCTCATTTCCTATCACATATTAATGATTTTCATATTGTACCACAAGATTGTCTTTTGGCCACATTAGATGTAACCAGTCTGTATACAAACATTGACCATACTAGTGGTATCCAGTCTGTCCAGTCATTTCTCGATACTAATACTGATTTTTCTGTTGATATGAAATCATTCTGTACCTCTATGTTGACATTAGTATTATAAAGGAACTTTGTTTGAGGACAGGTTCTTTATCCAGAAAACAGGTACTGCAATGGGTTCGAACGTAGCGCCGCCGTTCGCAAATATTTTTATGGCCCAATTCTAATCAGATTTTGTTTATACACATTCTCTCTTTCAACAGCATGTAGTGCTCTGGAAGAGATATATTGATGACATTTCTAATTTGGTCTGGTAGCCTTGATTCTCTAGAAACCTTCTTCAATCATATTAATGTGTGGCCCAGATGCGCATGGCACACATGTCTCCAGGAAAATGCACAGGAAGGTAATTGTGAAGCCTGATATTCATTCACATCTCACACATTTCCCAGGAGCCACCAGAGGGAGCCCCTTAGATTCAGGTATTTAGGGGTGTGGAGAAATGCAGCAGTAGGCATTCTAGCCAGACAGCTAGTGTAGTTGTTGGTTGTACCTCAGAGAAGAGATCAGAACAGCAGTTACCTCAGACAAGCTGTGAGGGACAGATGAGATCTCCTCAGGACACCAGAGTGAGAGGATTCCTGTCAGAGACAGAGGAGAGAGAAAGACTGAATCTGTTATCTCAGAACAAGCTGCCTGTGTTCCCTAAGAACGTGGAAGGTGACTCTCGGAGCTAAAGCGTGTATACAGTGACGGAACGTCCTGTGAGCTGCTCTGGACAGAGTCTTAGAAGGAAAGAAGGAAGGGAACTACTGCAGTTATAACAACGAGGCAATTGAGAACAGGTCAGTGAGCACTGGAAGAAAAGCTGACAACTACACCTACTGCTACCCGTGCTTATGTTAAGGGTAAGAGCAGGGCGACAGGAGAGTGGAGAAAGAAGGACAAGTGACTTAGGTGACAGATCACCTTCACTAAATTGACCGGACACCGGGTCCGAAGCATTGCTAGTACTTCACGGCTAGTGATAGAAAATCTGGAGGCCTTGCTGGACTTCAAGTCGCAGAAGGTAGCCCTAAGTGTTGATACGTAACTGGAGTCAGGAGAACGGGACGGAGTCGGCCTGATCAGCCACAACGGCTTAGTTCTTTCCAACATCTGATTATCAGAGACAGAAAAAGCTCCACCACAATGTCGGCCGGGCGTAGCTGTTGCATCTGGAGTTAAACTTGACTTTATGCAAGTTAGGACTCACATACACATTAAGGTAAAGGAGGCCTTAAACCTGCTCAGCAAATACCTGAATGTGCATTCTCCAACCTGACCAGCTTCCCGGGACATACCTGCCAACAACATCAGTAAAGGTATGGAAAGAGACTGATTTGTGTGTGACTGCGTTATTGCCTGAACCCTGCACCACCATAGACTTTGAGGGAAAAGTCTCACCTGTGGGAGACTTAACATCCAGCTGCCCCATTAACATCCCCTCAGAAGAATCATTCTTGCAGCGCTGGTCAAAGTGATCAGAAACCACAGGTGGCGTCACGAACTATTACTAAAAATCCCCTGTAAATATCCCCCTTTGTATGAGCGCCCAGGGCTACGGACCGAGCTCTGCTGCCAGTGACATTCCCCATAGACTTCAATGGGCTCGGTGCCGAGTACCCCATAGCCCTGGTACCACCATGTGCGCGTCATTCTCACAACGGTTACTGGTCTGACCTTCACCATAGTTGTGACTATCTCCTTTTTGGACACTACTATTTTGAAAGATGAAAAGGGAGTCTTATCCACTGATCTTTGTGAAACCTACAGATAAGAACAGTCTGCTTCTATTTACTAGTTGTCATCCACGGCATGTTAAAAGGTCGCTCCCTCGGTCTCAGTTTTGTCGAGTCAATCGCATAGTTTCAGACCCTAATCTTAGGACAACTAGACTTTTGGACATGAAGATGAAATTTCAAGCTAGAGGCTATCCAGAGTCTCTAATCTTTCACTCCTGAATCCAACACAAGTACAGTGACTGCATCAAAGAGGATTGCCTTTGTGAATACTTATCATCCGTTTATGTATCTTTTTCACAATATTATACGTAGACATTGGCCTCTCTTATCCTCCTCCTATCCTGAAATTGGTGAATTCCAATCAGGACCTCTTATATGCCATAAGAAATCTCCGTAACCTTTTGGTCAGGGCTGACATAGGGGGCCGTCGTATGGGAAGTTCTCAAACCTTATTTAGGTCTGAGCGAAAAGGTACTTTCCCATGTTTACACTGCTTACAATGTTCTAATATTACCAAAGGCGACACATTCACTCATCCTCGCTCCGGTAAAAAACTTTTCCCATTAGAGGTTATTTTAATTGTGATTCTTCATATGTGGTGTACCTGATCAAGTGTCCTTGCGGTCTCGGATAGGTTGGTGAAACTACCCAGCATATCCGAAACCGTATTTCACAACATAAATCCACTATACGCTGTAAGAGGAATCTACTGCCCATACCTGCACACTTTATGTCATGCAATCATAGCATTTCACAATTACGATACCAAGTAATTGATCACGTACCATTGGCACGCAGAGGTGGTTACAGAATTAAAAAAACTAAAAGAAAAAGCCTTTTGGATATATGCCGTACAAACACTTGAACCACATGGTTTGAATAGGGAGTATGAGGTTCTTCATTGACACCATTCATTAGGATTTTTGCTAATGGTAATTGCCTTTTTTTCCCCCCCCTTTCCTTTTTTGTACATCCTTCGTATTTTAGAGTTATCCATCATTATTTTGTTATTTTATTATCTATGTGCCCTCTATTGTATATTTGTGCATATGTTCATTATAATGTTACTCATATTTGTTTCTCTTTTTTGCTTGTAGACTTGATGGCAGCCTGCAGGTATTCACTTTCGGTGTCTTCCCTCTTTTTCTCTTGTGAGTCTCTTTTCGGTTCTTTTTTTCCCCCCTCTTTAGCACGTTGCGCACTTGCACTATCCTTCTTTCTTTTTTCATTATTCCCCAGCGCTCTTTGCGCCTGCGCACTGCTGCCCTTTAGACAGTATATCTAGTATGCCCCACTTCAGTCCGTATGGACGCTCTGCTCATGCGCCGATGTGTGGCCCAGCTGCGCTTGGTACACGTCTCCAGGAGGATGCACAGGAAGGTAATTGCAAAACCTGATATTCATTCACATCTCACACATTTTCCAACACTGCCACCAGAGGCATCAGAGACTATTTAAGTTAGTGTGACATAGCAGAGAGGGGTGAGTTGAGAGAGGAGAGAGTTGGTTGAGGAGTGAGGAGAGTTCAAGTTCTGGTCTTTGAGGGAGAGGAGATAAGACTGGTTCCTGACAGGGCTTAGATAGCTCATCTTGAACTGAAGTGGAGACTAGTACGAGTAGGAAGGAAATCACTCTAGCCTAGTCAGAGCTACAACCAAATCTGTTATCTCAGAACAAGCCGCCTGTGTTCTCTAGAACGTGGAAAGTGACTCTCGGAGCTACAGCGTGTATACAGTCTGACGGAACGTCCTGTGAGCTGCTCTGGACAGAGTTTAGAAAGGAAAGAAGGAAGGGGACTACAGCAGTTATAACATCGAGTCAACTGAGATCAGGTCAGTGAGCATTGGAAGGAAAGCTGACAACTACACCTACCCGTGCTTATGTTAAGGGTAAGAGCAGGGCGACAGGCGAGTGGAAAACATAAGGAAGAGTGACTTCGGTGACAGATCACCTTCACTCAGTTAACCGGACACCGGGTCCAAAGCATTGCTAGTACTTCACGGCTAGTGATAGAAAACCGGAGGCCTTGCTGGACTTCAAGTCGCAGAAGGTAGCCCTAAGTGTTGATACGTAACTGGAGTCAGGGAGAACAAGGACTTTTAGCAAGTGCACTGTTTAGAAGGACTTCGTTCTTTCCAACATCTGATTATCAGAGACAGAGAAGGCTCTACCACAATGTCAGCCGGGCGTAGCTGCTGCATTACGAGTTAAACTTGACTTCATGCAAGTTAGGACTCACATATATTTCAAAGGTAAAGGAGGCCTTAAACCTGCTCAGCGATTACCTGAATGTGCATTCTCCAACCTGACCAGCTTCCCGGGAAATACCTGCAACCTTCAACAGTAAAGGTATGGAAAGAGACTGAATTGTGTGTGACTGACTTATTATCTGCAACACCATTGACTTTGAGGGAACAGTCCCACCTGTGGGGGACTTAACATCTTGCTGCCTAATAACATCCCCTCAGAAGATTCATCTTGCAGCGCTGGTCAATCTGATCAGAAACCACAGGTGGCGTCACGAACTACTTCTACATTTTCCCTGTAAATATTCCCCTTTGTATGACTGCCCAGGGCCACGGACCGAGCTCTGCTGCCAGTGACATCCCCCATAGACTTCCATGGGCTCGGTGCCGAGTACCCCATAGCCCTGGTACCATGTGCGACTCACCGGCGTCCTAGTTGTATGACCTACTTCCGGTTTTGGATTAATGCCGCTCAGCTTAAATAGAGGACGCAGCTGAGAGATTTGCACACTTGTTCCTTCAGCGGTTTGGTCCCTGAGTTTCCCATTTACCTCTTAAGAGGTTTGTAATTCTATCTACCTCCAACTTTTTTCTCTTTTGGGAATTTCTTGGATACTTAGGACTATTCTTTTGTTTCTTATAGCACTTGTTCCATTTCCTGAAGGCGCACAGGTATTTAATTATTCTACTACTGTGTCTACCCTGTCTACTCCTTCAATGGAAGTCTTCACACAGAGGCTGCACAGACATCTGTCTGGGATGATTTAGAGAATCCTGCTTTGAGCAGGGGTTGGACCAGATGGCCCAGGAGGTCCCTTCCAACTCTACCATTCTATGATTCTATAAATCTGATATTGCACAGTACATGTTTGTAAAAAAAAAAAAAAAAAAAATATGGTTCTTTCTCATGCCACTTTGTTGTGTTATACCTTTGGATTAATCCTATATTATGTATATACTTTATTTTTTTATAATGGATATATTGTTTATTATGTAAAGTATACTTTTATTATTTTTTCAACTGACATACATACATACATACATACATACAGTCAGGGCCAGAAATATTTGGACAGTGACACAATTTTCGCGAGTTGGGCTCTGCATGCCACCACATTGGATATGAAATGAAACCTCTACAACAGAATTCAAGTGCAGATTGTAACGTTTAATTTGAAGGGTTGAACAAAAATATGTGTTAGAAAATGTAGGAATTGTACACATTTCTTTACAAACACTCCACATTTTAGGAGGTCAAAAGTAATTGGACAAATAAACATAACCCAAACAAAATATTTATATTTTCAAAATTTTGTGGCGAATCCTTTGGAGGCAATCACTGCCTTAAGTCTGGAACCCATGGACATCACCAAACGCTGGGTTTCCTCCTTCTTAATGCTTTGCCAGGCCTTTACAGCCGCAGCCTTCAGGTCTTGCTTGTTTGTGGGTCTTTCCCTCTTAAGTCTGGATTTCAGCAAGTGAAATGCATGCTCAATTGGGTTAAGATCTGGTGATTGACTTGGCCATTGAAGAATGTTCCACTTTTTTGCACTCATGAACTCCTGTGTAGCTTTGGCTGTATGCTTGGGGTCATTATCCATCTGTACTATGAAGCGCCGTCCAATCAAGTTTGCAGCATTTGGCTGAATCTGGGCTGAAAGTATATCCCGGTACACTTCAGAATTCATCCGGCTACTCTTGTCTGCTGTTATGTCATCAATAAACACAAGTGACCCAGTGCCATTGAAAGCCATGCATGCCCATGCCATCACGTTGCCTCCACCATGTTTTACAGAGGATGTGGTGTGCCTTTGATCATGTGCCGTTCCCTTTCTTCTCCAAACTTTTGGCTTCCCATCATTCTGGTACAGGTTGATCTTTGTCTCATCTGTCCATAGACTACTTTTCCAGAACTGAGCTGGCTTCTGGAGGTGTTTTTCAGCAAATTTAACTCTGGCCTGTCTATTTTTGGAATTGATGAATGGTTTGCATCTAGATGTGAACCCTTTGTATTTACTTTCATGGAGTCTTCTCTTTACTGTTGACTTAGAGACAGATACACCTACTTCACTGAGAGTGTTCTGGACTTCAGTTGATGTTGTGAACGGGTTCTTCTTCACCAAAGAAAGTATGCGGCGATCATCCACCACTGTTGTCTTCCGTGGGCTCCCAGGTCTTTTTGCATTGATGAGTTCACCAGTGCTTTCTTTCTTTCTCAGGATGTACCAAATTGTAGATTTTGCCACTTCTAATGTTGTAGCAATTTCTTGGATGGGTTTTTTTCTGTTCTTGCAGCTTAAGGATGGCTTGTTTCACCTGCATGGAGAGCTCCTGTGACCACATGTTTCCTTCACAGCAAAACCTTCCAAATGCAAACACCACACCTCAAATCGACTCCGGCCCTTTCATCTGCTTAATTGAGAATGACATAAAGGGATTGCCCACACCTGTCCATGAAATAGCCTTGGAGTCATTTGTCCAATTACTTTTGGTCCCTTTAAAAACAGGGTGGCACATGTTAAGGAGCTGAAACTCCTAAACCCTTCATCCAATTTTAATGTGGATACCCTCAAATGAAAGCTGAAAGTCTGAACTTCAACTGCATCTGATTTGTTTTGTTTAAAATTCATTGTGGTAATGTCTAGAACCAAAATTAGATAAATGTTGTCTCTGTCCAAATACTTATGGACCTAACTATATATATATATATATATATATATATATATATATATATATATATATATATATATATATATATATATATATACACACACACACACACACACATATATACATATATTTTACACACATTTATACATATTACCAAGGTTGACATATTTGTGATTTATTTTTGTCTTTATTCCCTTTTATTTATTTTGCTATTTCTCATTGTTTCTAGAACCATAACCTTGATAAAGGCTGTAATTGCCGAAACGTCGGTGTTCTTTATCTGTGCTACATTGGAATAAATATATTTTCTGCATTTGAAAATGTTAAGCCTCAGGTTATTCTCTATTTGATATTCTGCATTTCCTGATGGCCTTGGCCTGCTTTCTCCTTTGTTTATGACCGGAGGGAACCGTCATGAGATCAGAGGGGACCCTGAAGGTGCGGAAGGCAGAGACCTGTATGCTGACTAAACGACGTTGTATTCATGTGGCAGGAGACCAGGGCGTATAAGCATTCACTCTCAGCCACGACTACGGCCCTGGCGCTCCCTCACACACGGTGTCCAGCAGGCTGTACCGCTCACCCCGACACATTATAAACCGTGTAATATAAGCCATTGCTCTTTGTTCTGTACCGTATTTTACACAAATAAAGGCAGTTTTATTTAATAAAAAACACAAGATAAATACACTCAGCTCAAGTATCAGATTAAAAAATACTGGGATCTGCCAATAGAATGCTCCAGTCTCAGAAATCTGATAACACCGAGACCAAACGTTACCTTTAGGAGAGGAAGATCCACAGGTGACAGGGCTGGTCCATAGTCTACATCAGAGACCTCAGAGGGCTGGTACTTGGCGGGACAGAAGGCCACGTGGCTTTTTCAGGTGCAGATATTGTACTTGATGTGGAGTTAGGTCCCAATGTAAAACTTTCTGCTGTGCGGCAAGTCGGAAGACTTTTTACATGAGACTTTGGCAATTGTAGGTCCATGGGGCTTGTTTATAAAGCTACATGTATGCGCCTCTTGGACTACATCGGCAAAACAAGGAGGGAAGTCAGAATTAAGGGTATGCCACACTAAACAATATCGCTAAAAAACGTCACTATTTAGCGATCCCGTTAGCGATGTTGTTGTGTGCGGCAGCTGCCAGCGACGAGCTTCCTGCTGTGATCTCGCTCGTCGCTGGAATCGTTCCGGACCCTATTTTCTCGTCGGCGCTCCCGCTGGGTAAGTATATATCGCTAGTGTGGCACCTTTTCTTAGCGATTTAGCGGTACTTTTGTACCGCTAAAGTCGTTAAGAAGATCGCTAACTGTGGCCGCACTTAGCGATATAGAAACAATCCCGCTAGCGATCGCATTAGTATGCGTCGTTATCGTGATCGCTAGCGGGATTGTTTAGTGTGGCAGTACCTTTAGAGTAGGAGAGCGCCTGGGCCACAATAAATAAATGGGACACCCCCGTCACATTAATGAGTTACATGGCAGACGTATGAATTAAATCTTTCTCTAGGGTTGAATTGGTTGAATTGGTTAAACCTGCTATTTGGGGGGGGGGGCACTTTGACAAGGTCATCCTGAAACGTGAGACAATGGATTTTTGGGATGCAGTCCGTTCCCCAGGGGTCTTAATGAATGTCTCACATACACGTGTTTTATATAAATCACCCATGTTCTATACTTCTTCACTATTACACCTTTTTGAGGGGTTTGATCCCTATTATAGGGAATTTATCCAAGCATTGTTACATAGATTATCAGATTGTACCAATTGATTCTTTGTCTGGTTACTTATTTACTTGAAGGATATGATTTCCTCTACTCTGTCATGAACTGGGGGGTGTGGTTGCCCCCCATTGTCAGGATTTATTATATCCCGCTTTCCAATCCCGATTAGGAAATTGCTGCTCTGGCACCCCCCCTTACCCTCAGGTCAGTCAGGGAACTACACCTAGGGTAAGTAGTCACCTTTCGGCTGCCTTGCCGTGTACTGGCTATTCGACACTGCAGGGAGGGCAATGTGGATATCCCCAGTCTCAGGCGGGAAATACATATATAAACCTCCATTTTCAGTCACTGCCAGGGTCTCCCAAAACCCAAAATACTTTGCTGCCACCAGCTCCTCGTTCTACATCAAAACTAATGTCGGGTTAGGAGACAACCCACGTGATAGGGTAATTTAGCATGGAGGACGTGGTGGTATGTTATAGAGCAAGGAAAGTGACACTAGTAAATTTTTACAAAAATACAAAAGATGTTATGAAAGACAAGATACAGTATATACAGACAGTTACAAAATAAAATGGATTAAAATAAGAACTTACATATCTCAGTCAATGGCACGCCATGTGGAGGAGGGAGGAGGGGCATCTTCCAAGGGAAAATGGTCTATCAGCACAGCTTCCTAGCTGGCACTCTGGGCAAATGATCCCCTTTGACTGGGCCCCTGAGCTTTATACCTTAGTTTTGAGCTAAGGTCCCCCCCCTGCCATCACCAGGTGGGCTGGTTACACCCCCTTTAGAAAGTTAAGAAACTTCTAGTTGTCATAACTCTGGGTGGAAACCTCAGAGCGACAGGACTATCATAGGTCTTCTTACAAAGTTATCATTCGAGACCAAACATCACATGTCTATGTATTACTATGTTGCATAAACCCTTTACTCAGTTTCTGGTGAGGGTGGAGGTTGCAGAACGCTGTGGTGAATAGCTTTAATGAGGTAGATTCCAAAAATATAAGTTTCCTGCCTTTATGTCTAATCTGTATTATATTTGAGTTTGAAGAGACAAAAGAACATGTGCTACAGGTAGACCGGATTTACCTGGTTAGGGCAATAAACGTGCCCAGAAGCTGGAGAGGAGGGGAGGGGCGAGTAAATATTCCCACAGGGAGACAAAGAATGGAGGTGGGTTGGACACTGCAGCAATGTGCAGCTTCGTGTGCATACTACACAAACATAATGGGGGAAAGGGCAGCATGTAATTCAAAAGCCAGGAACTGCAGCTGATCGCTCCATGTGTAATTGAAACCATGGTAAATGATTTCATATTTTCCTGACACTTTGCAATATATGATGCCTGGTCAGCAGAGATTAATATTTACATTTCACCTTATTTTATGATTTATCTGGAGTATTTTTGTAAATATTTCCATAGGGAATATGAAATGGCCCTTATGCACTCCAGTGTGGAGCGCATTTTTTTGAATGTGCATGACCAAGGTGCATTGATGTGTTCCAGTTTGGAGCACATGCAAGACCAGAAGGGCACTACAGGAAGTACTCACAGCTTACTTCCTGTGTTCCACCTTGGAAAGAAATATGGTGTCATACGCCGGTCATCAGTTATACTATCATTGGGTACCGCATTTTGGAACAGAACATCTCAAGCAAATATTCCTACTGGGTTATTCCCTGCTTCTGGTTATACGGCCACGCGCTTGCTTCTAACTACACCAATATGGTGGAATACAATTGAAAGACGGACAGACCCAGTGTTTTCACAACTTTTATCAGGTGGGTGTATGATCTGCATTGGTGATCGGCTCCCTGATTCTTTGGCGGGGTATTTAAACCTGCGTAGCATAGGCTGGTTAGGTACGCTTTCTTTATCAGAGCACCTCGTGTTATGATTTGGTAGCTGAGGAGAGCAGGCAAAAACAACAATACACCAGAGAGGTTGGAATCTACTGGATTGCAGTACCCTGACTAACCACCACAACTAAAGGCAGCCGTGGAGCGTACCTACGTTGGTCCTAGACGCCTCGTCACAGCCTGAGAGGTTAACTACACCTAAAGATAGAAATAAGAAAGCCATCTGCCCCGGAGATGACAATTTGAACCTGCTATGCTGCGTTCCCTGAGGACTTAGGTTTTAAGGCAAAGAACAACTTACAGTTATTTTTGAAATTCAGAAATTTAGCTCGATCCCCTAAAAACAAATCTGGTATGGGGATCCTAGGCTCCACAACCGGCAACCCTGCAAGATAGGTAGCAATACTCCAAACTTCAGTGGCAAGCTGATCCACACGGCCAGAAACTGTGCAAAGTCCATTGAGAGAAAAAAATATATATCTGACAACTTTTTTTTTTTTTTTTTTTACACTATCTTTCCCGTCTGTGAGTACCATACAATCTTCAGTTTGGCCGGTGATACTGTTATGATTTGGTAGCTGAGGAGAGCAGGCAAAAAAAAAAAAAAAAAAGGCAATACACCAGAGAGGTTGGAAACTACTGGATTGCAGTACCCTGACTAACCACCACAACTAAAGGCAGCCGTGGAGCGTACCTACGTTGGTCCTAGACGCCTCGTCACAGCCTGAGAAGCTAACTACACCTAAAGATAGAAAGAGGAAAGCTATCTGCCCGGAGCAGATCCCCAAAGAACATAGGAAGCCCCCAAACATGTAATGGCGGTTAGACAAGAGAATACAGACACAGACAGAAAATAGTATGAGCAAACGTTGGGGCCCAATCTTCCTAGATAGAAAAGGATAGGAAGGGTACTTACTGCAATCCAAAAAGCCCTAAAAAAATACCAACTCACTAATTGCAAAAACACCTGAGATCACACGACCTCTACCACCTAAATTAGTTCTCTGGTGTAACAAAACTAAGCCGCAGCCACTGAAAAAACTGGAAAAGGCAAATGAACAAATAACAGTGGCTCAGATAAACTGAGAGGAGCACAAGCCCCCGGAGGGGACCTGGCTGACCTCCACAGAAGTGCAGGAAAAAATGCAAAAAGCAAGCACAAAAAAAAAAAAAAAAAAAGCAGAAAATATCTTATCTGTTAGCAGAAGATGCAGGCAAGACTCAGCAAGCTTCCAAGTGAACCAGGAACCAAAGTTGAGACAAGAACAATTGATCACCGGCAACCCTGATGGGAGGGAACCTCCCTTATATAAGACCAGTCTAACTCCTGATTGCCAATCTTCATTGAATGGTTCAGTACTGTTTGTAACCACCAGAGGGAGCTTCTGCTCAGAATTTATTTTATTTTTTTTTTTTCCTTTTTCAAAATAACTTTATTATAATTTTTAGCAATGAGAGTAGGGTATTACAGTCTTACGTCTCAAATAGAATATAACTTTCCATACTTAACAGTACTAGACATCAATCGAGTTAATCATGGAGCTGAAGAAATCTAACTGTAGAATATGTCAAGTAGCTCGACAGTAAGGATATTAATAAATAATAATAACATAACCATAACAATAACATTACTAAACTAACAGTAGAGGATATCAATTGCTAATCAAAGAGAATCTTTGCCGTGAGAGGATATAGGAGAGAATCAAGCCAACATAAGCGAGTTTAAGAGATCAAGTCTTGCCAAGGATTCCATTTTTTACAGAAGGAAGTAAAGCTGTTATTAGCCAGTGCATGGCTTTTCTCGTATGACATGTGCAGAGACATTTTGTCTACAATGTCGGCTATTTTAGGAACCGCTTCTTCCTTCCAAAGAGAAGCTATTTGGTTTTTGGTTACCAAGAATAAGTGGATGATTAGATGTCTGTTTGAGTGAGGGATTTCCTCAAGATCGAGAGACAATAAGGCCAATTGAGGGGTCAACGTCACAGTTCTAGAAGTGATCTTGTCCACCAAGTCAGAGACATTTGACCATAGTAACCTTATCTTGGGGCACTCCCAAAAGACATGAAGAAGATTCCCTGGGAAACCACAATCTCTCCAACAATTAGAGGACACTCCCGGAAAAATTCTTGCCATTTTAGCAGGTGTGAAATACCATCGGGAGACTAATTTATAATACGACTCATGGAGGAAGCACATATGTTTGAGGAATAAGTAGCTTTAAGTGCTTTCCGCCATTGATCGTGAGAGAAATTCAAGTTCATATCCCTTTGCCAGTTAGTCTCGAAAAGGGTTTCCTTGGGTACTAGATCTTCGTTTAAAAAGTTATAAATAAATTTGGATTTCCAATAAAGGTTACTGTCCGGATTACAAATTAACATGCCTACCATCTCCGTGATAAGAGACTTTTTCCTGATAAATTTGGAGATGAGTTTTTTAATGAAATAAAAGATTTGGGCATCTTCAGGAGGAAGTTTATGTACTGACAACAACGCTTCATATTCAATGAAATCTTTGCCATCAAAAATATCCTGTACTTTCGTTAAACTAGCCAATCTCCAAGAGCTAGGAATCTCCTTTTCCATTATCAAGCCAAAAAACTTCAGTGATATGTCCTTGATTTGGTCATATCTGAACCTCTTCCTGCTTTGTGTTTGAATTTTGGCCATATAGGTCCAGGCATATAAGGTAGCAGAAATAGTCGGCGAGATATGCGATACAGAGGAGGATGATAGGACATTACTTAAAATTAATTTTGCCAGAGGAGTGTTCCTATTATAGTGTCTTTCAATCTCTGACCAAGCCGGGCCATTATCCGGCCTGAGCCAAATACGAGACTGTTTCACCAAGGAGGAGTAGTAATAGTTAACCAAATTTGAGAGAGCAAGGCCTCCATTTGTTTTAATTTTGGTGATAGTGGTGAATGCTATCCTTGCTCTCTTCTTGTTCCATACGAATGTGTTAACTATACTTTGTAGTTTTTTGATTAGCTTTAACGGAATAAGTAAAGGTAAAGCTCTAAAGGTGTATAAAATTTTGGGAGAGTAAAAAGTTTAAATAAAGTAATTCTCCCGGCCCAAGAAATTTCCTGCTTCCCAAGATTATTAAGTTCAGATTGCACTTCCTTAGTGATTTTTTGGAGGTTAAGATCAATCGTCTTGCGAAAAACTCTAGAGATAAGTATGCCAAGATATGTCAGCGACTCCTTTTCCCAATCAAAATTAGTATTCCCTTTAATACCGCAGATATCATCCTGGCTCAAGAAAAAGTCCAAAATTTTAGACTTTGATTCGTTAATTTTGAACAACGATGCCTTTGAAAAATCTCCAAAATCCTGGAGGACATGCATAATAGAACATGAAGGATTTGTAAGGCTGAGGATGACATCATCCGCAAACAGGCTAATTTTGTACTGTTTTGCCCCTATCTGGATTCCCCTAATCGACTCATTCCCTCTTATTCTCTCAGCAAGTGGCTCCATGATAATAGCGAATAGCAGAGGGGACAAGGGACATCCCTGTCTTGTACCATTCGTTATTGTAATGTTTTTAGATAGGTGACAATTTACATACACGTTTGCTGAGGGATAAGCATATAAGGCCATGATGTTTTAATTATATTGAGGCTAAATCCAAATTTTTTAAGGGCCGCTACCAAAAAGTCCCAATTCACTCTATCAAATGCCTTCTCAGCATCCAACGCTAGGAGAATTGAAGGAGTTCTTTTAGATCTGATAGAGTGAATTAGATTGAATACCTTTCTAGTGCCGTCACTGGTCTGACGTCCCAGGATAAAGCCCATCTGGTCTTTGTGAATAATGCTTGGAAGAATAAATTTGATTCTATCGGCAATGATTTTTGAATATATTTTTACGTCAGTGTTAATTAGTGAAATTGGCCTATAATTTTTGACCGACTCCAGGTCCCCTTTAGTTTTGGGAATTAAGATTATAGTGGCCTTTAGCATTTCCAGTGGGAATTCGCCAATCGAAGATGCTTTATTGAACACTGAGCCGAGGCAGGGAACCAGGTGAGGGCAAACACTTTAAAATACTCATTCGTGAATCCATCAGGTCCCGGTGATTTCTTAAGTTTTAGTTTCTTGATGGATTCGGAAATGTCATGCTGAGTAAAAGGGGCGTCAATGGCCTCAATTGCTCAGCAGAAAGTTCAGGTAGGTTAATACTTGATAAGAATTTTTGGATGTGGAGTTTGTCTGGCTGGGATGTATCTGGGTCGTACTTAAGATTGTATAGGGAAGAGAAATAATCTGCAAAATGATCCGCTATTTCTTTAGGGTGGTCGGAGATCATCCCATTATATTTGATCCTATTAATCCTATTCCTAACTCTTATGGCCTGGAATCTCTGGGCCATAAGCTTGGAAGGTTTGTTATATGAGGAGTAGAAATTCGCTTTCATCCTCTTGGCATACCTATCATAGTCTTCGAATAAAGCTGCTCTCAGCGCAATTCTGAGGTTGACAATCTCTGAGTGCAGTTCTGAAGAAGGTGCCACTAATTTTTGTTGTGCATCTTCCTTATTCTTAAGATCCATTTGTAAATTGTGGATCTTTTCCTTGTCCTGTTTTTTTTTTGGTTCAGTAAGCCTATCATCACTCCTCTTATAACGCATTTGTGGGCATTCCACAATGTGAACGGGCTCACATCTTCCGACTCGTTTTCCTTAAAATAGTCAGTGATGGCTTTCTCGATTTTTTCTCTGAAGATTGGGTTGTACAAAAGTGAGGAATTACATCTCCAGAGAAAGTCTCTCTTATGTGATAGACCAAGATCTACTTCACAGATTACAGGAGAGTGGTCTGAAAAGGACTTTGGTAGGATATCTATTCTCCTAAATCTGGAAATTGAAAAGTAATCGGTAAGGAATAGGTCGATTCTCGAAAAGGTCTTATGTACCTCTGAATAATGTGTATATTCCAATGATGTAGTGTTTATGCACCGAAAAACATCCAGATATTCATGGCTGTGGAGCCATCCTTTTAAAACTGGGTAAGAAGACCTAGACCTTGCAGTAGAATCCAGCTGGGCGTCAGGGACAATATTAAAGTCTCCTACTACAATCACCACCCCCTTCTTAACCTCCTGGATTTTACTGTCAAGCTCGTTGAAAAATTTAATCTGAGCGTTTTGAGGCGCATAAACATTGATGATAGTAGTCAATTGATTATTGACCATGGCCACCAGTATTAAATATTTACCCTCTGGGTCTGAGTGAGTCTCGATGCTGCGGAAATCTAATGAATTTTTGATAAGGGTAATAACCCCTCCTCTCTTTTTATCATTTAGGGCTTCAAAGATATGAGAATAATTTTTCTTTACGAATCTTGGGTGACCTGACTTGGCAAGCTTGACCTCCTGTAAGCAAATGATTTCGGCACTGCTTCTCTTGATCTCTCTCCATGTAGAGTGCCTCTTAACCGGGCTATTTAGGCCTCTCACGTTAAATGATAATATTTTAACCATTTTCTCCTATGTAGTAATGCTAACAAACAGAAAAACAAAACACACAAAACTTTGATAACCAACTAAACAGTCTTGTGAAGAATCCTCGAATTCGAAGGATGTTCTCCTTAAATGGGAAAGTTCATGGATGGCATTAGAAGCCCCCTGCAAATGACACATTTACAAAGAATAAAGTACACAATTTCTTACCCCGGATTATCCCCAATTTTGTTCAGAGAGGAGATAAAGGACATACCATCATGTGGTGTGAGTAATGAAACAATCCTACCTCCTCTATTTACAAGTAATTTAGTTGGGAAGCCCCATCTGTATTGAATACTCATCCTGCGTAAAATTGAAGTGACTTCCCCAAAGCTCTTTCTTAGCTGGATTGTATCTTTGGACAAGTCAACAAATACTTTAATATGATCAAAAGGGGGAGGGAGCTGCTTCTTGTCCCTCATAAAAGCTAGGAGTCTTTCTTTAGTGGGGTAAAAATGAAATCTTAGTATTGTGTCCCTCGGAATATCTTCCGAAATAGCTCTGGGTCTTGGTAACCTATGTATCCTGTCAATCATTAGCTCAAGTTCCGGAGAATCCGGAAAGATTTTTTTTAGGATCCCCATAGTGTAGTTCTGTAAATTTGCCTGGCTTACTTTTTCAGAAATTCCCCTCAATTTAATGTTGTTCCGCCTACTGCGGTCCTCGATGTCAGCAAGCTTCATTCTTAGGTATTGCACCTCTTTTTGTGTATCTGCTTGATGCTTCTGTAAAGAAGAAGAACTCTTTTCCAAGACAACAATTTTTTTATCGTGTTTATCAATCCGAGAATTGATAACTTCAAATTTGGCTTGTAAACGATTGGTATTTTCCTCCATTGTCAATCTAAGACTATTGTTTAGGGCGACTATTAAGTCTTTCACGTAAGCTTGGGATACACCCTCATTGGAAGCTTGAATCCCTTCAATAGGGCATATTTTGGGTGCTTCCTCAGATAACCTAGGCCTACTTCTATCTGGACTCTGAGTAGGAGAAGTGTCATGAAACTCCTCCTCAGAGTCAGACCAAGCTTTAATTAGGTTTCTTTTTTTAGTGACAGTGGTATCCATATCAGCCTGAGTATCAATTATGTCTTGAATTTCTTTCAGCATGCTAGTGTCATCTTTTAAGCCAATTTTATAGCCCTCCGCAGGCGGAGATGCGGAAGGGCTGATACAAATTGCCTCATCAAGATCAGTGATATCCTTCCTGACAGCAGATTTCAGTGCTGATTTGTGTGATGACTTTTCCCCTGAGTTTTTTTTGTTACTTCTAGTACTCATTTTTAAAGAGGGGTAACCTTTCAACAAAGAGGAAAGAATCAAATGCAATACAAAGTAACACAAGTGAATGATTAACCAAGCTACGCGTCTTTTTTCTTTGAAATACAGCCTGCAAGATTTGCTGAAATAAGAACTGTCAGGATAAGAAGACAGGAATGACTGAGCTCGCTGAATGATTTTAGCGAGTTTAGTTCCAAAAAGATAGGAAACGTCAGGCAAATGCAGACTTCAAGAATGGGATTCCTCCTTAATGGTAAAATCCAGGAGCGAACCAGCTTACCAGATGTTAAAGAACAAGTAAAATCCTCATTTAGAGAGAAGAGACACGAATCAAGATGTAGATGACGTCGCAATCCGGGACTCCAATAAAGCCTTTAGAGGGTTTGTGTCGTCGTTAGAGTCTCACTTGAACTATGCGATAATTTCCAGAACGCAGGCTTGTTGTGCGACTTATTCCAAGTCGCAATCCTCCTTAGCGATGCTTTTAGTGACGCTATCCAGTTTAGCGACTCCTTTCAGAGCGCAAAATCGCTTTACTGCAACGGTATCGCTTTAAGGTAATGGCGGCGTTCACCGCTTACCTTCACAGAAACCGACGGTGCAGCTGCAGCTCACAGGGCGTCACGGCTTCGGGTGAAGAGGTCTCGGTCTCCGGTCCCTCCTGGAACTTGATTGAAGAAGACGTCGGCTTAATCCTGAGAAGACCGCTGGTGTTTGAAGATCTCCACACCACTTCAGGCAATGGAGGAAGCCTCAGGGACGCTCAGGACGCTGGAGACTACAACGGTGAGTAGAATTCTTCTATATCTTCTTTATATCCAGGTCTTCTTGCACCCGATGAAGTCAGGGGGCAAACCGCTCACTTTAGAAGGGGGGCACAGGTCCCAAACCAGTGCTGGAGGCTCAGACAGGATGCGGCTGCACTGGGCTGCACAGGGCTACTCCAGGCCCCGGCTTCTCCCTTCTCTGTAGGCCGCAAACGTTCCTCCTCTCAATCTGGCTCCAAAACAGTCCAAATTAGGATTTTTGTAATCCTTATGTGATCAGGGGTCCTCCGGTGTCGAAGATTTTTCTCCCAGCCTCCTCCAAACGTAGCTTATTTCGTTGCTAAAGCAGGGGGCTTCAGGAGCCCAGCAGAAAGATGTCTGCTCACATCTAGCAGCAAACCACGCCCCCCTAGCAGCAAACCACGCCCCCCAGAATTCATTTCTAACACATTCACAACAACCTCGCATCTTTGGCATAGCCAGGTTCCCATCAAGCCTCCTGATGAACCATATGGACGGGGAAATGCGTCGAGGTGAGATTTTCTACGTGGGATAATTCCCCCCCCTCTTGTTTTCCACTCTTTGATTAGTTGGTGTACCTTACTTGTGGTTCTCCTGTTCACTAGGTTACACTTGCCGTTATTGAGCCTTGTATCCATTGAGTGTTTACAGGCTGCTGCTCTTATGAAAGGATGAGGTTTGTTCCACAAGGACAATATACTTGTGGCTGCTTTAATAGAGGGACACTATCTGAAAAATATTATTCAATTATCTTTAAGTATACATCAGGGTTTTATTCCTGGTTACATATACAAGCACAGGAGATTGTATGTATATATGGAAAAAACATACAGCTTTTAGGGTGAGTTTCCACGATCAGTAAACGCTGCGTGTTTGGCGCTGTGCGCTGGCGCAGCACCAAACACGCAGCGTCCAGATGTTACAGCATAGTGGAGGGGATTTAAAGAAATCCCGTCTCCACTATGCGTAACAACACGCAGGTGGCAAACCTGCGTAAACGGACATGCGGCGCGTCTTTTCAGACCGCAGCATGTCCTAGCGTATTGCGGCGACGCTGCGTCGCCGCAACGGAATTTAACACAGGGCTGTGTAGCCCTGCGTTCTTTCCGGAGGTGTCCTGAACATCTCCGGAAAGAACGCGCGTCAGAAAGGGGGCGGGGCTTAGACGGAGCGGAATTTCCGCTCCGTTAAATGCGCTGTGTTTCCTGACGGTGGAAACACAGCCTTAGAGAGATTTATTTTTCATATGTTTTCCCTCCCACTAGTTGCAGGGCCTATTAAAGACAGATTGGGACAGTAGTTGTGGAGTGGGGGGGCACAAAGTCATCTCTTTAGGGTGCCAACCTCCACAGTTAGGCAGGGGTCATATAGGCTTTAACCAGGGACCCTTAGGTTACTTTTGAGTGTCAGTATACTTATGTAATTATCTTGTGTTTTTGAACATGTTTTTTGTTCTACACACTGGGTGGTGTTTAATGAATAACTAATATTCCCTTAATCTTAATTTTTACATGTTACACATGATTGCTTTTCCCTAGTCTCACATTCATTATTTCGTTTTATTTTTAATGGGTCTTTTCTGTTGGTTACTGCATCTTCCCGATTGGTCTCTCCAGTCTGTCCAGGCAGATCTACACATGCTCACAATGTGGGCAATTCCATTTAAATAGTTCTACAAGACACCATGTATATTATCTGCACGTTATTTGGTTCCTTTGTTTAACCATTACAGATATGGAGATGTCGATATTGGACAGGTCCATAGTCACCCCACAAATGCACCCGTCCGATCATAACCAGCTTCTTCTGAAAGTGTAATGAAATCATCCACACAATTTCAGCAGAGCATCCTCTAATTCGTGTCCCTCCTACAAATGCGTCAAGATGTTGGCAGAAAAATTATAATAATTTCTGATCTGCTGGGGAAACCAAGTACAAGACAAACCCAAAGAGAGTGGCTAAAGCCGTTAAAAGACCTCACCATCTGCTACTCCAGGGCAGAACTCAGGGATTTGATTATGGGAGTTAAACCGTACACAAGACTTTAAGAACATCAAAACAAGTAACAATTTAACTACCCGAGTCTGATTGATGCCTGTTACACCTAAGAAGAAAGAAGCAAAAGTTACATCACCACCAAACTGAACTTCAAGACAACTCCTGGGTATTATGGTACCACATGGGCACAATCTGCAAGAAAAACAGCATACACATGCAAAATGGCAACATCTGGCTCAGATACCTCCATATTGAATATCCTACTGTCTGCTGGGACACAGCCCAGAGATATAGGCTGCAGTAGATAAACTGCAACACTGTGCAAGCTACTCCTCTTCCCCCCCCCCCCCCCATGCTTGGAACCAAGGTCTCGTCACCCTAACCACACCTTCCAATCAGTGGGGCACAGGACTAATCCTGAAACTTTTAGAGAACAGAATATGGAAAGTGCTTTAACATCAAAAGCTTCTAAACTGAAACGCTGGAGCTTGAGGGTGAATTGGAGAAGGTCTCATTTCCAGCAGAGCTGCAGCACCCCAACATCGCCATCAATGAGCTGGCCCTCCATGACCATTGTGACAGTCACTGGTAAAGCACTGGAGGAGAGATGTGCCACTACGCTTAATGGCGTCAGGGATATAAAACCCACAGTATTTTCCTCCAGCACACTAAAGTGTGGTGAGGCTTAAGCCAAGTTGCCTAAATGGAGAGAGGATTCTCCAGTGGTTTGTGTCCCAAGGAGGAAAGACTGAATGGCAAACATATGTGTTATGTTTTGGTAGTAGAGGAGAGCAGGCAAAAACGGCAATACACCAGAGAGGTTGGAATCTACTGGATTGCAGTACCCTGACTAACCACCACAACTAAAGGCAGCCGTGGAGCGTTCCTACGTTGGTCCTAGACGCCTCGTCACAGCCTGAGAGGCTAACTACACCTAAAGATAGAAAGAGGAAAGCTATCTGCCCCGGAGCAGATCCCCAAAGAACATAGGAAGCCCCCAAACATGTAATGGCAGTTAGACAAGAGGAAATACAGACACAGACAGAAAATAGTATGAGCAAATGCTGGGGCCCAATCTGCCTAGACAGAAAAGGATAGGAAGGATACTTACTGCAATCCAAAAAAACCCTAAAAAAAAAAGCCAACGCTACTAATTGCAAAAACACCTGAGATCACACGACCTCTACCACCTAAATTAGTTCTCTGGTGTAACAAAACTAAGCCGCAGCCACAGAAAAAAAACTGGAAAAGGCAAGTGAACAAACAGTGGCTCCAGAGGAAACCAAGCCCCCCAGGGAGGGGAACCTGGCCAACCTCACAGAAATGCAGAGAAATATGCAAATGGCAAGCACAAAAACAAAAACAGAAAATATCTTATCTGAGAGCAGGAGAAGAGGCAAGACTCAGCAAGCTTCCAAGTGAACCAGGAAACAACATTGAGACAAGAACAATTGATCACCGGCAACCATGACGGGGGGAAACCTCCCTTATATCCAGCCAGTCTGTGATTCCTGATTGCCAATCCTCATTGAATGGTTCAGTACTGTTTGTAACCACCAGAGGGAGCTTATGCTCAGAATTAATTTCTAAAACATTCATAACACATATGGACTGTTTATGGCATTTATATTGGGTCATTTTGCCCAGAGGGTGGTGTTTATAATCCCAGCTTGGTTTATCTTGCCTTTAATAATCCAAGCATGGTGTTAAATTAGACAGTGTTCCATTTCTACCTCCGTCCACCGAGTGAGCCACTCTACCACACTGTATACAGATGACCTCCTGCTACGTTCTCCAACTGAGAAAGGCCTCCAAGACAACTGGCAACTGCTTCAGAAGTTCAGCGAATTTTGGGCCCAAACTGTCAACCCACAGATCACCACAATGTTCGAGAAGGCATACAAGATAAATTCATCCCCTTACAGAAGTGTTGACCTGGAAATTCAGTCAGGTTACATCTCACAAGCCAGTTAGGCCTCAATGAGAAGATTAAATTTATTTTTTTGTTATCAGTTTAATAAGGTGTCCTTTAGTTTTATGCCATTACCGACCAGTGACCATCATATGGATCCCGATTAGCCAGCTTTTATCCACTGGCCCATATGGGATTTAGACATTATATTTATCTGTATTGAATCCAGGCATA
The DNA here is from genome assembly GCA_033576555.1 of Oophaga sylvatica. Lineage (NCBI taxonomy): Eukaryota > Metazoa > Chordata > Amphibia > Anura > Dendrobatidae > Oophaga > Oophaga sylvatica. The sequence goes on along the minus strand of JARQOD010000776.1, from coordinate 58,381 downwards.
ACATTTCATGCACTGTATGGTCAATATATTACAGTTGCTATGGCATCAAACTGCCAGGGGTTTATTATAGATAGCAATTAAGTTAGGATTGGTGCATTGTTCTTTGGACCTGGTCATTTTTTTTTTTTTTCTATATGGTGTTACATATCAAGGAGCATTTAGTCCCATTGTGGACATTTCTCCATCCTCTCCAACATGCAGGTTCCATCTTTTACCATTAGGGTTCTGTCTACTACTGGCTGTTTCCTTACAGGTCCTTAATCGCCATTACGCGCTCTAAGCTGGTATGCATGGTACCAGATGTCATACTTCCAGGTTTGCGGCTATGTATTCCATGTTGGTACTCTTGTATCAAGATCACATGACATTTCTGGTCGTTCATATATACAGGCACAAATGGAGACAACATAATGTTGTGGTCATGATAATATTCCCCCCCCCCCCCCCCCCAAGAAGAAGCAATTGCAAAATGTGCGTCGGGGGATCTCTGGTCTGAGCAGCATCATTTCCCAGGTATAGCAGTCACACGCAGTACTTCACTTTCTCCTTATGTGCATCCCACCTGTAGCTTCTCACCACTGGCCATTCATTCCCAGCCTTGTGTACATGTGTATTACAGCACATCTTCATTGTGTTTAGTGCCTCATTATCCACCATGTGTGGTTCCTAATCCACTGATTTTCACATGCTTCATTTGGCACCTCCACAGAAGCAATCTTTCGTGGATAATTGGCAGCCCAATGGTTAATATTTATACATTTTCTATAAAACAACTTATTTTGGGTGACAAATATGTATATATGCTTTTCTACAACATTGTCATTGGATGTGGTAGATCTTGATATTTCCAAAGTGTTTGACACCGTGTCACACAAGATGTTGTTACACAAAATGAGAATGCTGGGTCAGGGGGAAAATGTGTGTAAATGGGTAAGTAACTGGCTTAGTGATTGAAAGCAGAGGGGGGTTATATATGGTATATTCTCTAACTGGGTCGCTGTGACCAGTGGGGACCGCAGGGGGTCGCTGTGTCCAGTGGGGACCGCAGGGGGTCGCTGTGACCAGTGGGGACCGCAGGGGGTCGCTGTGACCAGTGGGGACCGCAGGGGGTCGCTGTGACCAGTGGGGACCGCAGGGGGTCGCTGTGACCAGTGGGGACCGCAGGGGGTCGCTGTGACCAGTGGGGACCGCAGGGGTCGCTGTGACCAGTGGGGACCGCAGGGGGTCGCTGTGACCAGTGGGGACCGCAGGGGGTCGCTGTGACCATGGGGACCGCAGGGGGTCGCTGTGACCAGTGGGGACCGCAGGGGGTCGCTGTGACCAGTGGGGACCGCAGGGGGTCGCTGTGACCAGTGGGGACCGCAGGGGTCGGTGTTGGGACCTGTTCTCTTCAACATATTTATTAACGATCTGGTAGAAGGTTTACACAGTAAAATATCGATATTTGCAGATGATATAAAACTATGTAAAGCAGTCAGTACAAGAGAAGATAGTATTCTGCTACAGATGGATCTGGATAAGTTGGAAACTTGGGCTGAAAGGTGGCAGAGGGGGTTTACCAATGATAAATGTAAGGTTATACACATGGGAGGAAGGAATCAATATCACCATTACACACTGAACTAAAGTTTGTTCCCTGTTAGCTGTGTCTGAGGACTGAGTCGGTTCGGTCCACCTCTGTGCAAGGTACCCGGGGTGTCTACTCACTGGCATTGTTGACTCAGCTGGGACTGCCGCCCCGGGCGACCTTGTTACATGGTACTGCCTCGTAAGCCACGGCTCCTGGTGATCTGCTGGACAGAAAGCTCTCCCATCCTGCCTGAATAGGATGCAATACAGACCCAAGCCTCATCAGCATTCCTGACAGACCTCTCCTCTAACAGCAGTGCCACCTTCAGAATGAATCCAGACAGCAGGTGATGTCACAGTGCTGCCAGCAAGGGCCCTCGTGATCTTGTAGAAGGGAGGACCGGGCTGCCGAAGTGTTGGGCCTGGAACTGCAGGGGCTGAACCTCCTGTTCCTGGGGGGGAAAGAGAAGAGATTGCAGCCGCAGTGAGCCAGTAACCAGGATGAAGGGGGCGTGGCCAGATAGTGTGTGAGGTAAAATTGGGTTGCGTGGCAACTGAAGTGGTCTTCCCGCCAGAACGCCAATGAAGGGCAGACTGCAGCTGCTGTGAGGGGAATGACAGGCCGTGGCGCACAGAGGAAGGGCTGCATCGTGAGGGACTCTGCTATACCGGCAGGCGCTCAGGGGAGTGTGCGACCGGAGCATCGCAGTTCGGATGTCCAGGTGTCGGCTGACATCCAGAGAGGCGCAGGCTGGGCAGAGCATTGCAGCGCAGCCCTTCAGGTAACGGCAGCTGCTCAAGCAGGCCTTGTGCCGAGAGGAGTCTTGTGGAGAGCTCTATTCTTTTGCTCCCCAGATATATGGACTAGAGGCTCAACGGGCAAAACCAGAGACCGCCTGCTGCCGCCAGAAGAATTGTGTGTGAGGTGAGGACGCCAGCAAGACACCACACCGACCGCCAGCATCCTGCTACCCACAGAACCCTCAGCGAGTGACAGGCTGCATAGCCACGACAAGTGAAGCTGCATCCCAGCACATGCATATTACAAATCTAGCAACAGACCTACATCAGGGTGGGTCCATTTCTGAATTTATCAGTACCTCTCCTATTAATGGGGTCTCTGGACCCTTCATTCAGGCTCAGAGAAGGACTTGAGACGTTTCCAGATTAGAGGTGGATATTGTAGTTTGGGCGCTACACTATTCAGACATTGAAACCAAGTGACAGTTCAGTAAATCTGGCCACAACTATCCAAACAGTCCTCCCATTAGAGGATGTCAGATCAGCAATAAATATCTCAGAAAGATGGGTCTAAAGTAGGAACCTGCTCAGAATTTGGCCCAAGATGGAAGTCTACTTCAGGAGTGGCCTTATGCTTTTTTTTTAAACCCCCAGGTCTGAAGGTTGTCACAATAATATAGAGGAGAGTAAAATCCATTCAGCTCATCTGAGATTAAGCATCTTGGAGGATTTTAAATGTTATATTTTATGATTGGGCTCGGGGACACACACCACAGTGAAAGATAACATTGCCTCAGTTCTCATTGCCCCTTCAGCCAATGGTTTGACGTGTTTTAAGAGAAGTATCAGGTCGCTCTTAGCGAACCCCAAGAACCAATGCAAACCTGTGAGTTTGGTTGCACCCATGGACCTTTGAAGTCACCATTTGGAAACATTTCCTTGACAAAAACCTCAGGAACATCATGCCCCGAACCAAAAAAACCTATTTCAAGTGTAGCAAATAAAGATTTGTCTCTATGGCCTATGGAGAAAAAAAAGAAAAAACAGTTGTACCGTGTCAGTATTCGGTCCATGTGGCTGTTTTACCATTATGCCAGGGCTTCATGGATGGATTTAAAGAAGGGCTTATACCCACCTCTCATGCTGGCGCTGTTTCGGCACTTGCTCTCCCGGAGCTCACGTAAAGGGTTGTACCGTCCACGATCACTGCGTCCAATCAGTACTGGATTCACTCTGACAGACATGTAATCAAGAAGAAGTCAGGGCTGCGGCTGCTCCCTCACCTAGTCTTGGTTACTTATGTGTCAAAAAGGAGGAGATAATGACGCCAGTGGTGACTGGGAACCGGGCGCAGGGTCACAACAAGCACGTTGCAGGAATGCGAGTGCCAATACCACCGAACCGCCCTGGCACAGGGGAGAGTATAGGGGTTTTATATTAACGCTGCCAGACATGGGGAATGAGAAGTGGACATCCCAGGAGTGGAGAGCTCACTTATGAGGAGCACGCTGGCATAAGATGCACTTCATTCTTTAAATCTTTGGTATACAAATACACCTGTGTGAATGAGTTCTTAATAAGTCTCACGTACCATTCGATGATTTGCATGCATCTTCCAACAGTCTTGCGTCTCCAGAGAGGTCACTGCGGTCAGAGCCTGGAGTAAACGCGCACCAGTTTGTTGGTTACACTTTGCCACATGGCAACTTGTCTGCAGAAGTTGCCAAAACTGAGGTGAACACAAGCAATCAAAAATTTTGCACAAAAAAAAATATTGCAACATTTGAACATCTTCATGCTTCAGGCTCAAGTGTGAAATACTGACAAGCAAAGGCACCTCCTTAGGTCTTTATCTCCCCAAATCCGGGGTGTGAGGAGCATCAATGGCTGTGAATTAGGCCATGTTCACACATTCAGTATCTGCAACCAAAATCAGGAGTGAAACAATCAGAAGAAAAGTAATAGGAACAGGTCACCACTTCTGTATCCAATCAGCCACTCCTGCTTTTGGCTATGAATGCCGAAAATGTGAATGTGGCCTTATAGGAGAGAAAAAAAAAAAAAATCCTCTTGGCGTCAGTATAATTTGCTCCAAAAACAATCAAACGTTTTAATCCAAACAGATTCTTTTTTCTTAAGCTAAACATAAAACAGGAAAAATAATTTTACTGCATAAAGTAGAAATACCTGCACTCCGAGGAGGCATCTCCAGACCCTTGTAGGTGCTGGTGCGTCACTCAGTGGTGGTCTTGGGCAGGTACGTGTAGGATGTCCCAACTCGCACAGCCACAAGGATCATTTTTAGTAACTTGTTCTCTTGATGTTGATGAGACCCCCGACCTGCAGGGACTTCTCAGCAGACAGTCAGCACAGGAGTCCTAGGTGGAGGTTCAGAGACAGCGGTGAGGTCTTTTCTGCCATCAGTCAATTATCAGGACATGGCTGAAGGCAAACTAACAACATGTCCTCAAATTGGTCAAAGAGTCCAGAACAGAAATTATAGCAGAGAGCTAAATCATTCCAGAGTCCACAGCAAAATGCTGAAAGCCAGCACCATAGTCTTCACTGCACATCATCAGGGGCAGCCATGTTACTTCAGCCTACTGCTACAAGGCCACAAAGAAAGAGTCCATAGAAAGAACCAAGAAAGTACAAGCTAAGGTTGAGAGCCATCCTGGCTCTCAGAACAAGGCCCCAGTAAGCCCACCAAGGCCAGGACCACCTGCAGAGCTCAACCTGAGCAGCAGCTATGCTGGGAGTATAAGTAGGGTGTGGTGCGGCCCATAGGTCACAGCAGGGGGCTAATTACTCCTGATCAGCAGCTGGATGGGAGGTACCACAAGTCCCAGCCATATTAGTAGCCTTGGCGGGATAGTGACTGTACCCCAGTGGCTTCCGCTGAGTGAGTATTTTGGGGTTTAGTAATAACAATGCCGAGCAGATGTGTGAGGATCAGGCGTGAGCGGTTGTTTCACCGTCGTTCGTTCAGATGGATTTTTCCATGTGGATTTGCTTCACAATCCTCGTCAGAAGACCCATGTGAATGTACGGTGAGGTCACGTTCCAACGCAGCGAAAAACCCCAGATGTTATTCTCTTCTAGGCCGGCGTCACACTGGTGAGTTTGATGCATAGAAATACATGCAGCCGCACACTGGGCTCGAGAGCGGGCGGCCATGCTGGGTGTTGATGCGAGAGAAAGTCGTGCGACTAACTCGCATCAAACTCGCCAGTGTGACGCCGGCCTTAATCAGAAATTGTGTTGTGTTTTATAGTTGAAGCAGCAAAGTGACTGCAATTATTGGAAACTCGGGGCGGTTGTTGCGCTGCGCGTTTCTGTGCGTTTTTCCTCCACAGTCTGCGGGTGAGGCTGAGAATCCCATGTATTTATATGGCGCCATTATTTCCACATCCCACTGTTTCTGCACTGAAAAAAAGATTAAAATAAAAAAACTGCATCAAATCTGCTTAAAAAAAGGAGTCCCCGCATTATTTTTCTCTGCAGAAATCTGAGCAGATTGTTATGGCCTATTGTGGCCCAGACTCCGCAGGAGAAAATCAGCATTTATACCCCTGGTGACTCGGCTTCAGGCTGTAATCACACACACAGTTATTACAGCAGTTTTAGTTACTTAGATCCATATTTGCTGCAGGTCCTAAAAGAAATCCAAGTAGTGACGCTCCCTTCTGTCTGGTCTGTGTCTGTTTTGGGCACAAAAGTACAGAAGAAACAGCAGCCGTCTGTACGGACTATGGCGTTAAATCACACATCGAGACCAGGAGAAGTCTCCACACAGTGAGCAGGCGTCCGGCATCGCCCCTCTTTCTCTGTGAGTTCGTCCTGGGTTTTGGTATACAGATACTGATGTGTGAATAAGTCTTAAGGACCTCTCTCAGGCTAAGTGCACACGTTCAGGATTATTTGCGTTTTTTTTTTGCGTTTTTTCGCGGTAAAAACGCCGTCAAAAATGCATTATTTAAGCATCCTATCATTTAGAATGAATTCCGCAATTTTTGTGCATAGGTCGTTTTTTTTTGCGCAAAAAAACGCATCTCGGAAAAAGAACCAACATGTTCATTAATTTCGCGGAATTCTAGCATTTTTTCCCGCTATATATTGACCTAGAAAGTTCGGAAAAAAATTAAAAAAAAAATCGCAGTAAAAAAGCGCAAAATCCGCGTTAAAAAACACCCGCGCGTTTTTACAGCGGAAAAAGTCGGTTTGCTCAGGAAAATTCTGCAAACATTCCTGAACGTGTGCACATAGCCTTAGGGTTCGTGTCTGTTTTGGGCACTAAAGTACAGAAGAAACAGCAGCCATCTGTACGACTATGGCGTTATTCACACATCGAGACCAGGGGGGGGGAAGTCTCCACACAGCGAGCAGGCGTCCGGCATCGCCCCCTCTTTCTCTGTGAGTCCAGTCCTGGGTTGGTATACAGATACTGATGTGTGAATAAGTCCTAAGACCTCTCTCAGGGTCTGTGTCTGTTTTGGGCACTAAAGTACAGAAGAAAACAGCAGCCGTCTGTACGGACTACGGCCTTATTTCAAACATCGAGACAGGAGAAGTCTCCACACAGCGAGCAGGGCGTCCGGCATCGCCCCTCTTTCTCTGTGAGTCCAGTCCTGGGTTTGGTATACAGATACTGATGTGTGAATAAGTCTAAGGACACGCTCAGGCGAGTGTCGGCACAAATCGTTAATTTTTCATCCTGAAAAAATAACTCTCTTCGTGTCATTTTTTATCCATTGCATATTTTTTCAGAACATTTAACAGGCCTCCTTGTGGGTAGTGGGTGGTCCGGACAGATGCATGGGGTCGTTTGCACACCGCTTTGAGTTGTAAAGGTGAGCTGACCACACGGAGGTCGTTCCCCAGGTGCTTGCGTTGGTCGGGTGCTCGTGCTCCCTCCGTTCCCCATAGACCACACAAGGAAGGTTATACCCTGTCTGAACAGCCCCGAAGATGAATAACGGTTCTTGAGGTATTTTACCACTGTTATCCCCTTGCGTGGTGGGGGTCAGAGAGCCTTCTCCTTCCTCCTCCACTTCCTTACCCCAATCCTTCTTTATGTTGTTGGACTCATTGGCCCTATGATGCATTACGTCTATTTTCACATAATTTAATTGGAGACTAAAATGTTTACATTTGGAAACAAACTTTTTTTTTTTGCTTTGTTGTCAATATTTGCTTCTCCTTAATGGGGGCTTGTGTTTTGCGTGGCGAGCTACACTTTATTGATACAAGCAACGTTTTGTCCATTCATGGTTTTTTTTTTATTTTGTTTTTACTTTAGACGAGAGTGGTAACCAAAAAAATTGCAAGTTGGATTTTTTTTATTTCCCCCTTACCTTTTTACCAATCGGTTAATTAATTTATATTTTAGTAGTGGAACTTTTACAAGTGTGGAGACCCAAATGTTTGTCTTTTTTTTTTTTTCCAGGGGGGAAAAGTAAGGGTTATGCCACACTAAACAACTCGCTAACGGGGACGCTAAAAAACGTCCATTTAGCGACCCGTTAGCGATGTTTTGTGTGGGAACTACCAGCGAGGGCCCCTGCTGAGATCTCGCCGTCGCTGGAATGTTCCGACCATTTTATCGTCGGCGCCCCGTGGGGGAAGTATCTTTCGCTGGTGGCAACCTTTTTTAGCGATTTAGCGGTCTTTGTACCGCTAAAGTCGTTAAGGAATCGTAACCGCGTACGCGTTAACTTATCGCTAAAAAAAGCCGTCTCCGATATTAAAACGATCCCGCTACGATCGCAATTGATGGTCTTTATCGGATCGCTAGCGGGATAGTTTAGTGTGGGCGTACCTAAGGGGTTTTTATTGGGTTTATATGCTTATAGCTGTTTCCACCAGTAACGCTCGGCACACTCATGCTTTCTAATTAACGCTGCGGTGTTCACTAAAGTAAATAATGACAACATTCAATAGCGCTTACAAGGTGGTAAATGAAATTAAATGAAGTTAATAACAATATAATCATCAAAAATCTGAATAACTAATGATACATTTTATTCAAGTGTAAAATCGAAAAAAAAACTCGATTCAGTAAATGCTCGGTGGTATTGTGTGGGGACGGAGCCCGTGGGTAATGTGTGGGGACGGAGCCCGTTGGTAATGTGTGGGGACGGAGTCGTTGGTAATGTGTGGGGGGCAGAGCCTCGTGTTTAATGGTGGGGGACGGAGCCTCGTGTGGTAATGTTGGGACGGCCTGTGTGGTAATGTGGGGGGCCGGAGCCTCGTGTGGTAATGTGTGGGGCGGAGCCTGTGTTTAAGTGGGGGAACGGAGCCTCGTGTGGTAATGTGTGGGCGGGCCGTGTGAAAAGTGTGGGGGAGGAGCCTCGTTGGTAATGTGTGGGGACGAAGGCCTGTTTGAAATGTGGGGGGAGGAAGCCTCGGTGGTAATGGGGGGACGGACCTCTGTTAATGTGGGGGGACGGAGGGCCCCGTGTGGTAATGTGGGGACAGAGTCTTTGTACAGAGTCTTGTGTGGTAATGTTGGGGACGAGCCCGGTGGGTAATGGTGGGGACAAAGTCCGTGTTGGTAATGTGTGGGGACGGGCCTTGTGCAATGTGGGGGGGACGGAGCCTCGTGTGGTAATGTGGGGACAGAGTTTGTGTGGGAACAGAGTTTGTGGGTAATGTGGGGGGGAGGAGTTGTGTGGTAATGTGTGGGGACAGACCTCGTTGGGGAATGTGTGGGGGACAAGTCTTGTTGGTAA